>JAGFMF010011592.1:89237-111624 GCA_019455555.1 Galemys pyrenaicus | reverse complement strand
GTGGCTTAAATACATCCCATCCCCCGTTCAGTTTAGAGATCGGCTTAGCCGGTTAACAGTTCTTTGTCACCGCGGTCTCTATTTGTGAGGCTTCCCTCAGCCTGATTCGACTACCCGCTCCTTCCCTAGTATCCCTAAAGTTAGAGACTTAACTCACCAGGTCTGGAGCGCTTCCTCGGTTGTCTGTATCGCTGCAATTCTCCCCACTAGGCTCTATATTGTTTTTTAATTGTTTTGCTGCATGTAAACTCTTTGTTCTCTTGTGTTAACTCTTCTTGAAGACATCATGGCTGAAGATAGGCCCCAAAACACTTGCATCTGGAATTGGAGACTTAAATTTCAAATGCACATCTGTCTGTTTGAGTGGCATTAAGAGCCATTGTGACTTCTACAAAGTGTATTTCTTGGTCTGAAACCAGGGACAGGCTTAATCAGTAAGGCTGCTATAACAAAATACTGGGGACTTGCTCACGTTTAAACAACAGAAGCTTATTTCTCATAGTTCAGTAGACTGAGAAGTCCAAGATCAAGGTAACAGGGAATGCAGTGTCTGGTGAGGGCTCTCTCCCTGGTTGTAGATGGTGTCTTTTTGCTGTATCCTCCCATGACAGAAAGGTTGCGGGAACTCCATGGGGTCTGTTTTATTTTTATGAGAGCACTCATCCCATTCATGAGGACTCTACCCTCAAGACCTAACTACCTTCCAGAGATCCTACCTCTAATTACCATTACCTTGGGGCTAGGATTTCAACATATGAATTGGGCGAGACACAAACATTCAATCTATACTTGAGGTAACATCTGCAGAGATGGGGGTGAGTTCTATTAGATAAACTGTAAGGAGCTGCCACGGGGCCTAGTGGGGAATTGGTGCTCTCTGGAGGTCTGTCTTCTCCTTCCTGTTCTAAGGGGGGGAGTACTCTTCTCTCCTACTTAGCTTCAGGAGAATGGGGATGAAGACTGCAGCAGGGATTTCCAGCGCTATAGCTGTTCCTATTATCGTCACATGTAAGGTGATCATTTGTATATACTTGGTGGTTTTCAAGCAATTTTATATATATCTTTTCACTTCCTGTTCTGGCACAAAATCTCCTCTCCCTTTGTTGGTTTTCTGCTTATTGTATTTTCAGGACTAAAGCTTTGCTTTGTATTGATACACATACACACACACTCTCTCTCTCACACACACATATGTATGTATGGTAAAGCCTTTGAAAATTGCCTGACATCTTTCTAAATCTCAGTGGCAGTAACCCACTTTAAACTATTTGATTATTTGATATGGATGTTCCATTTTTCTTCTCGGTCATTTGGTCAAGTTGGTCATTCTGACTTCACTGAAGTTAGTCCACTTAACAGAAATGGGAAAAGCGAGGGTAGGCGTACTACTGGATAATGACAACACTGAATTCTACTTGGAATGTTCCAGAATTTAAAGAGGTAGTTTGGAGACATTTAATTAGGGCAGAAGTTAGATTTGGAGCTTGTCTTTTAGAATTGGAGAAATCATAGAGCTTACTCCCTTTTCTCCTTCCACAGGGTGTGTGCTCAATTCAAGGAGGAGGGGATCACAGTCTTGAGGGAGCCTTGTCTGGTGGGCTGGCCTGGATCTGGCCCTCCTGACTGTCAGTCTCTGCCCCATATGTGGCCAGTCCTGCAGTGCGCACATCCCTGGGAGCTTTCAAGGGGTTTTACTTAATTGGGTTGCCTTGGTTTAAAACTCAGAGAAGTACACACAGGCCTGTGTCTTAAACGGGAGGTAGGTGGGAAGGGGCAGAAGGTTCTTTGAGGGCCTCAGGGAATGTGCAGCAAGGGAGCTGAGTGTGGAGAGGGCAGGACTGAACTTTACACAGATGTTCATAGGGGATATGTTTGTCCTCTCCTGACTGTGAAATAACAAAGCTACAGATCCTTTGAGAATTAAGAGATAAGACACAGTCACCTTTCAGAGGTCTGGACATGGCACCGCTATTCCGCACTCTGGCTTGTGGTGCTTGCCCACTCCTTTCTGCTTTCATATTTTGGTAGAAGGATTCATCAAGCAAAGAGGTCTCTTCTCTCTCACCCTAAGCCTTCTCTTGCTTACTGTTTGGTTCAGGGAGGGAAGGGGAGAAGCAGCAAAGATTAGAGAAAGAACACAGGCACTTCCAAGTCTCTCATCAGTTTTCATTCTAGCTGTGAATTTAGACAGATGTCTTTTTTTTATGAAAATATTTTAAAATTTACATATACTTGCCATTAATTGTAATCCCCATGTATTCTCCATCACCATCTCACCAGTGCACCATCACCTCAGTCCCTCGTGCTCCCATCTTCCCTCAACCCTCCTCCTCCCCTCCCCACCAGGTGTCCCCAGTCTTAGACAGATGTCTTAACTCAAACCTCAGTTTTCTCATCTCTGATATGGGTTCAAACATGTCTATTTATTAGGGTGCTTGTGAGGATTAAATGAGATTAAATTAATAAATACATGAGAGTAGATATATTATTTTTCTGGCATAGGATCGTTGCCCCAATTCCATTATCTTCACTCTCTCAGGAAGTGAGAGAGTAACACCATGAGAATTGCTTTTGTGGAAGAATATTCAGTGCAAATGACAGTGGTGGTTGAATGCGATAGTGATTACTAGGCATAGATCCTCCCCTGAATGACCCGGGCTTAATTAATCCTCACAGTCCCATGAGTTAAATATTATTAGTATTGTTTCCTTTTTAGAAATGAAAATACTGAGGCACAGAAAGGTTAAGCAATTTGCCCAAAGCCACACAGCTTATGGCATAGAATTGTATTCAGATCTTAGAGGCTCTTACTTGTAAACCATACTGTTCTGCTCCAGGAAAGCATATCACTGTGGCTGGTGGGGAAGTTTCACTTTCAGAGGATGTCAGAAAGTAAGGAAAGCAGGGTACCTGGGAAGAAGGCAGTACTTCCAGTCTCTGGACTGAGTTTTTACTTCACTCTTATTTGAGCTCACTTAGTGAACCAGTGTCAGCTGCAGGCCACTGGCATTGAAACTGGTGACCATAAGTGACTGTCAGGGACTAGAAAAGGATCCCCTCAGCCACCTCTTAGCTTTCCAGGTCCTGCTCTTTTTACAGTTTCCCAGCCTTTATTCTTTTAATTGAGTGCTTAATTGGTAAAACTCCCAGTGGTTGCATAGCCTAGCTCTTTAAATTCTCACCTGTGGTGGGCAAAACCTGGTTGGAAGGAATGGAGGGGCTTCTTCAGGCTGGCACACACTGTGATACTGATAAGTAAACCAAGAAATAAGGAACAGACCTCCTTCCTTGTAATTGCTCAGACCTCCAGCCTCAGATGCAGTCATATCATGCTCAGTGTTCTCCTCACTTCTGAGGGCTGCTTGTCCTGCCTCCAAATTCTAGGAGTTGACTAATTCAGTTGCATGGGTTCTGCTTCCACATTCAAGACAGAAAAAGACATTGAAGTTGAGAACTTGGTGGGCCAGGATCTTTGTCGCTGATGCTCTCTGTCCTTTCTGTGGAATGTTACTCTTGAAAACTGGGCCTCCCCAGAAGCTCTGACTTGTCCATGGAGCCTTTGTAAGTCTAAATTCCTATTGATGCTTCAGGGATACCAGAGTGCAGCTTTCTAGAACTGGTCCTTGTAAGTGCAATTGAGAGGCTTCTAGTTCTGTGTAATATCAGCATCAGCCCTTCTCCATGAATCTCTGGTCTTGGGAGGAAGCCCAGGTCCAGTCCCAACTTGCCTTTCTGCATGGTGAGACTTTGAGGCGTCTGTGCTGTTTCAGCTGGATAGCCTCGCAGTCTAGGAGAGAATTTCAACAGTTACACCTCAGATGCAAACACGTCCAACTAAGTTAACTCCATGGTCTGAATGGTGGGTACCCCTATTCACAATTGAGAATATAGTCATCAACTGGTAAAATTTTGCTTGCTTCTTTACTTACATCAGCCTCGGTCTTGGCTGTTGCTTTGGCCAATGAAATGTGAGTGGAAGTGCAATGTGCACCACATGTAGGAGCTTATGCAGAGTTCTGCGTGGTTACTTTTCCTTTACCTTTTGATCCTGGAAGCCCGTGTCAGACTGTGTTTCTGTCAGGCTCAACCTTTGAGTATCTGCAATGAATAGAATCATCTGGCTGACCCAACACGTAAATGTGCCATGGCCAGAAATTACTTTTATTGTCTTGCAAGCCATGGAGAAACTCAGTTTACTTGCATAGTAATAAAGCTTTGCTGCTCTTGAGTGATAGGGCTCATATGTTGTTGTATCTCCCTGCTCAACAGGAGGATGTGCTAACCCTCCCCCCCACTTCTTGTACCCTAATATTGCATAGTAATTTATCTTATATTTGTATTATTATTACATTATACTTGTATTATATTATTGACTTCTACTCAAGCATTTAAAAAAGCTCTCCCAACAGGTAACTTTCTGTTTTCACTTGGAAGTTTTTCTTTTAAAGCAATTTAGATAAACTTTTCTAGCCTCCCTGCCCCCCTGCAACCATATAAGAAACTATATAATGAATTCTTGAATTTTTAAGGGACATCTAGAGAAGATGTATTAAATTTTAAAATATGTAATCATAAACTAATCCACTGAGTAGGTTAATATGTTACTGCAATGATAAGGATTTTTCATTTTTATAAGAAGATAAGCATTCATCAAGTGACTATTGGAAGGTAATTGTCATTGTGTTATGGACTATTTACTGTTTCTCTTTCCTTTCTGAAGCAAAAACACTGTTGGATTTGTTAACTTGTTTCATATGTTCAGTAGGAGAAAGTATCAGAGATCATTTTATGTTAGTTGGTATACCTGTTTCATAGCTAACAGATCCAGAGTAGGAATTAGCCAACTCCACATCATCATCTGTATTTTATTTATCTTTTCCTTCCTCCCTCCCTCTCTTTCTCTCTGTATATATTTTACATCATTATTCATTTTTGTACGATTTGCTTTCTCATCTCAGGTGTACCCCATAAAATTCCCAGCACCAAGTGGAGGATCATCTGTATTTGAAAGTTTTATTCAGACGCAGAACATTTGTATTGTCTATTAGTTCTTATTTATTATCATGGTAGAATTGAGTATTTGTAACAGACAATATACCCTATAAAGCCTCAATGATTTACTGTCTAGCCATTTAAGAAGTTTACTACTTGTTTATTGTGGGAATGTAGACATATGGGAGTCCAGCCCCTAGGTAAAACAATATGGATATTTCTCAAAATATTAAAAATAAATCTACCCTGTGAGCCATCAGTCCCTTTCCAAGGTATCTACCTGAAGGATGCACAAACACTAATTAGAAGGAACGTATGCATTCATATGTTCACTGCAGCACTGTTTACATAGCCAAGCTATGTAAGCAACCTAAATGCACATTTGTGTGGAGAAAGATGATGTAGTATGTATACATAATAGAATATTATTCAGCTGTAAAAAAAGATTAAGTCTTGCCATTTGCAACAATATGGTTGGACCTGGATGGGATTATGCTAAGTGAATTAAATCAGAAAGGATAAAATCAAATGTGGAATGATAGAAGTAAAACTAAGGAACATGAATGTAGAATTGAGGCTGGGAGGGAGGATATGGAAGGGCCTAGTGGATTAAGGTGGAGGATTATGGGTGATTTGTTTATGATTGTGGTGTGGTAACAAACATCAGAAAGGGTGTGAATCTGTACTTCAGAATCATATACAGTGTTATAAAACAATATTAGTTCGTTAAAAAAAAGTTTACTAAAAATCTTTGATGGAAAGTAGAAGGGATAAATGGCTTATCACAAAAAATCCCAAGTGGCAATGCTTTGTCTTATAATTCTCCATTTTGGGGGGAGTGGTTTTGCTCTTCGTCATCTGCCTAGTTTAAAATATAAAGGAGATGGAACCTCCTGTACCCCTGTCAAACACCAGAGAGGTAGACTTTTAGTAAAATTTCTGCACCATAAAAATACAGGGTGAGTTATAATATTGTCAAGGCATGTGAAAGTCAGAAGCTCCAGGGAATGTGGGGAAATAATAATAATATAAGTGAAGAATATACATCACATCCCCTAGGTATCTTAGCAGCAAATGATAACTTTTGAGAGTCAACTACACGGGTGTCATAGTTTTGTGATTTTTGTTCTCCGTCTTATACTCTGGGGTGCAATTAGCCCCATTTTGTGGAAAAAAATCCCAGCTTGTCTTCAGAGAACTTCCCCAACCCCCATTTCTAAAGATGCTCAAGGTCATCAGAAAATTAGAGATTTTAAGCTTTACAAATACCAACAATGAAACCACATGTATTTACTGTTCAAGGTTAAGACATCAAACCTCAGGAGGTAGCCTGGGTTTTGAAAGTGACACGTGCCTCCCAGATCTGCTTGCATTTCTTTCCTGAAGCATATTGGGGGACTTAATTCCAGTATATTTTATAGGCTCTTGCACAGCCAGAGATTGTTTTATTTCATTGCATAAATAACAAAGATCTCTGTACATTCCTTTATTTCCTCCTTTGAGCGACAAGAATTGCAGCAGATCTGAGATTTGCACACATCTACTTGATATAAATGTGTGCCGAAGATGGGGGAATAATAAGGACTAACTTTTATAGACCGCTCTCATTAAAACTCACCTTCAAAAAACACTCTTGCTCCTTCCTTATAATCAAATGACACCTCATAACCACCTAACCATTTTTAATATTCCCCAGACTCCACTGAACTGCGCCGGAGCTCAGACACTGTCTAGCTAGTCAGGGAAAAGAGTCTACCGTCATATTTAAAAGCAGTTATTGGGACAGGTTTTACAGGCAGTGGGCTAGGACAATTCAGAAACAATTGCTTATGTGATAGTTGGAGGATTTGTCCCTGTCAAACAGTTAATATTGCTTTAATACATGAAGTAGGCTGTATAAGACGGCAATAATGAAAAATGTCAGGAAAGACAATATCAATTGTTATTCAACATCCACATCAAAGATTACTTTTTTGTCAGTAGCTTTCAGAAAATGTATTTTCCATCAGATCTGATTGCGTTCGTCTTTGAAGTGCTCCATCCTCCCGGTAGATTTAATGTGACATCTAGGCACTTTTTAGTCCCTGGGCCTCTGAGGCGATTCAGAGAGGCACAACAAGCCATCACAGGTTTATCCTCAAAGGCCGACACTGTCTGTCTGATTTATTGTAACTTTAAGAATCATCTCCAGCAAAGCATGAGCCTTGCTACCCATCCACAGCGTCAGACTTTTATCAATTCATTTGTATGCAGCCAGTACCTCCTGGAACCGAGAGCCCTATAGCCACTCATGGAAAATGCATTACCTGCGACTAATCCTTTTTATCTTTAAAGTCTGTATTTTTTATGTATAAGTCATTTTGGGTTATCATAAAATATACATAATTCTCCCTCCCCTGGCCCCCCCTAAAAGACAAAATGGAAAGGGAATATATAATAAGTTATGAGCGTGTGGTGTTCTTATCAGCAAGGATTCTAAATAAACAGCTCTCTTTATGTAAACACTGAGGGATATAAAGCTGTGATTACTTTCAATGGGAAATAGGAATGCTTCCATTTTTTTTCCCCTTTTAGGTTTCAAAGTGAAACAGTGAGATTAATCATTGAAAATACACTTGTGTTTGCTTCTATTTTTCCGTGTGTTTGTTTGGGTGGTGATGGTGGTGGAGCCAGTGGGGTTGGGGGTGGAGGCTAATGGCTGTCCATTCCATTTCATGGGTTTCTCAATTGCTTCATTCCATAAACATCTTCCAAGCCATTTGTGAGTGGCCTTAGTTAAGAGGACTGGGATTGTCCTCTTCTTACAATGTTTCCTGGAAGTGAGAGAGGAAGTTTCCCAGGACAGCAACAGGGACAAGACAGATCAAGGACAAAAACTTTGTAAATTTTATTACTCCCATGCTCTGGAAACAAGAAGTTAAAAAGACCAATCACGTCTGTCCTGGATACCCGCTGTTATAAATTCCCTGGCTCCCATTTCCCCAGCATTTCTGAGCTATCTTTCCACAGCTTGTTAAGTTGGCTGCCATGGGGGAAAAAGGAGTTAAAAGACCTAGGAGAAACATGGAGTCACAGACCTTGACACTAGACCAGTGTAGTGTGGAGCTGCAGGCACAGAGCCTCCAGGAGATGCCCACCTTGGAGGTAGTCACGGACCCCGAATGGCCACTACGTTCAGCTGGTGGGTGTCTGCGGTCACAGCAGTAATAGATCTTAGCCAAGTCCACCCTCCTTGCTTTCTCAGCTAATAAGGTCTAATCCTTTTGTTCTCAAACCTTGGTCCTAAATCCTAGATAGCCCCCAAACCTGGCATCTCCTTGGGAGTCTTTCTCTCTCTCTCATGCCAGAGCGGTCTCCCTAAGCTCTCTTTTCTAGCTTTTTCACTAATCAATAAACCCCGACTCCTTGTTTACCCTCACGAGTATCTGTGGAATCCTCTTTTCAGTCTTGACCAGAGGGCCTCAAAGCCCATTTTCTGGTCTGGGAGCAGGACCCTTGGTCCATCCCTCTGACTTCTGGCTGGTGGGGCAGTAGACAAGGTTGGTAGGCTGGTAGCTTATCTGCCTGTTATGTAGGGGAGGTTCAGTTCAGGCTGGGAGGTCATGCACCCGCTCCCCGGGCCCTCAACGAGTGCCAGCCCTGTGAGGTCTCTGCATCTGAACTTCTGCGGGTACTGAATCCCCGTCCCTACTGTCAGCCCCGCTGTTTGCTGTCTTGTGTTGTTCTGCAATTGTTCAGGTCATTAAACTCTGCTCAGATCTGAATTGATAGAAGTACAGGAGACTCGCCTCTACTTTAAACAAAATATGGTGCCCCCAGGCTTCATAGGGCTCAGCAAACTGCATTCTGCGTGCCGGATCCTGTGGTGGCCTCCTTTGTAAATAAAGGTTTATTGAAACCGTCATGTTCATTGCTGATGAATTGTCTATGATTGCTTTCACATTGCAAAGGCAGTTGATGTGTCCAGCTGAGTGTAACAGGCCATAAAGACCCACAATTTAACTCTCGGGCTCTTTTCAGAGAAATTGGTTGACTCCTACTCTGAGAGCTTACCTGCAATTTAAAATTAATTAATTATATTAATTCAGCTCATCTAAGCTTTACTTGACCTAGGAGTGAAATCCATTTGGAGACAGAGAAAATGGTCTTGCAGAAGGCTCTGCAGACTGTCAGTAAAAACTTTTGGGTTGAGATTGAGACTATGGATGAGGGCTGAGGGGTATATCCTGTTGTTTTATACAAAAGGTTCTTATGAAGCAGTATGACAGATATTTCCAGATTCTGCCTGGTTTTCAGGGGTCTTGTCTCTCTTGGGACTAGACCCTGCTTAAATCTTCCTGCTGCAAAGGAACATTATCGCTGTAGAACACCAAGAGCTCACATCTCATCACGGGGCTCAGTGTCCCTTTATTGTTTAGAAACTCAGTGCCCAGCCACATTCAGCTATCACAGGCACTGCTGATAGTCTCAGGTAAGGGTGGGCTTCATTATACGGCCAGAACAAACTGGTATGACTTAAGAAGTGGAGAGGAAGACCATGAGGGTTGTGCTTGCGGGCCATGGCCCACCTCTCTGGGTGCTTTGAGAAGAGAAGATTGTTAAGAAGGTGGTACTGGGCAGGAAGCTCCCACCATTTTCAGGGCTCGGGGAGACCCATTTCATTCATCTTTACTAGAACAGAAAGCAATGAAACATGATCTTGGAGTGCAGAGGAATTTTTAAGTGGATAATTTGAAGTAATTACCTGCTCTCCATTATTTCTACATGCAGCTTATCTGTAGGGAAAGCATCTCAGAGATGTTGTAAGGAACTTGCCTAAGAACAGTGGGCTGCACCTATTAGCATCCTGTTTTCCCCAAGAAGGAAAATCTTTTGAAATAATGCTGAGAGATGTTAAGATTTTATGAGGGTTTTCTGTAACACAACCATGCATCACTTTGGCAATGGAAAAAAAAAAAAGATTCACCTAGATGTTGCTGACACATTAGCTATTTTATAAACTCCCATTGCACACAAAATCTAAACGCCTCATCTTCGCCTTTTCTTCTTTGCCTTTCCCACCATAGTCACAGCATGAGTTATTCCCTAACTTGGTCTTTCTTTATGTCCATCCTTCTATCTTGAAAGTCCTCCATTCCCTGCTCTTGTTCACCTGGAAACTCCAAGTTGTCATTCATGATCCAGTACCATTATCCTTTCTTCCACGAAGTCTTGCAAGATCTCTCTGCTCCATCCCAACCTTGGTGTTGTTTCCTATAGCACTTGAATATGTTCTGCCTTTCAGTACATCTAACCTGAGTCTTCTATTTTGTAGATAGAACCTGAGGCATAATGAAACCAGGAGTTGTTTAAATTTCACACTCTTTTTGGCCCATTTGGGGCTTTAAGGTATTAGATCATTTCCAGAGCCAAGGTTGGCTACTGAGAGCTGGCCAGAAGAGATGAGAAGAAGCAAAAGTTCTGGAAAGTTTTACTATTTGCCTTCATACATACTCATAGAAAAAAAATGCTAGAACAACAATAACTAATGCAGAACAAGGATATACTGGTGGATAAAATGTCCTATCTGATAGCAGCCTAGGAGGAGATGAATTTCCCTACTTATTGGACAGCAAGGATAGCACTGCTTAGAAGAGAGGCTATAAGGTGCCCACCCTGTGTCCTCCCTCCACTGCTGTCAGCTGGCATTATGGGCAAGGCCCCCTGGGGTGAAGATAGCAGCACCCCAATGCTTTCCCTTTCAGAGGAATAAACAAGTACCTTTACTTGGTTTATCATTTGGTTCAGATAAGGAGCTGGAAGAGCATCACAATGGAGGCCAGGGGAAGAAAAGAGAAGGCAGACACATGGAAAAAAGAGTGAAGGGAGAGGGAGTGGCAGGCATATGTGGGCACCATTCTGTTATGTCTGTCATCATCTGACCTGTGGTTGACATCTAGCATGTTCTTAGGATATTACATTTAGAGGAAGTGCTTCTTCTTTCCCTCTTCCCTCTTTTCATCCTCCCCCTTTCCCTCTGTATGAAAGCATGACTTTGTCTGAGTTGTCAGCTTGAGCAGATGAAAACCTCAAGACTCAGGCTTCTAGCAGAGCACACACTGCACTGGGCTGGGTCTGCTTTTCTAGCTAATTGTAAGCATCTCAAAACACTTCGTTCTGAGAACTGGGGCTTCGCAGGAATGAGTCACAGTGTGAGAGCTTGGTGGTCAGGATGGAGGCATGGGAGAGCAGGGGCAGTGATCCAAAGTAAGGCACATGAGAACACTTCATTTCGGTCTCATGGCATCTGAGCTCATGACATTGAGGAAGCCCAGTGTCATCCAGGGCCCATGCCCTTGCTCACGTGAACATGGGACATCATGAAACAATGGACTCGGAGGCCCACTTTCTTTTTTTTTTTTTTTTATGCCTGTTGGCCTTTTGCATGTCCTCTTTGGAGAATTGCCTTTTTAGCTCTTTTGCCCATTTTTTGACTGGGTTGTTTTCTTTTTTTCTGTTTAGTTTGGTTAGTTCTTTGTGGATCTGTGTGATAAGTCCCTTGTCAGTAATGTTGTGTGTAAAGATTTTCTCCCAGTTGGTGGGTTGTCGCTTTGTTTTGGCTAATGTGTCCTTTGCTGAACAGAAGCTTTTAAGTTTGATGTAGTCCCACCTGTTTATCCTCTCTTTCACTATCTGTGCTTTAGGTGTTGTAAGGAGGCCCACTTTCTAATCCCAGCTTTGCTCAACTTGCTGTGGGGGAGGGGGGTCTGGCCAATTCACTTCACCTCTCTGGACCTTAATTCCCTTATCTGGAGGAAGAAAAATTTGGGCTAGGTGATTTTTGAAGTTCTTGTCAGTTCTAATAGGATTTGGATTCTATCACTGATGTTTTAAAGGATTTCCACAGTCCATTATTTGGCAGACCTTTTTGGCAATACTCGGCAGAGGTGTATGGAGTCAGTGCCTTACTACAATTTTGTGCCTGACTGGGCGGGACCATTATTTATCTGCAAAAAGGCAATCAAACACTCGAGTGAATTTCTGAAGAGCAGATTTTATTTCCCTTTGCTATGGCTCTTAAATGCTGCACTTGTTACATCTCAGTGCTAATTACTAGAAATTAATTAGTCAGCATGAAAGTACTTCTGCAGCATCCCCCAATTACTGAACTATACTTGATACCTGCTACCTGCAGACACTCCAGAGTGGTCCCGGGAGGTGATACACTTCCTAGTCCTTAGGCAGGCCTTTTGACAATTCTCCAGTCGTGTCTCCTCAGAGGAACAGCTGTCAAAGGTGGATGCCCTGAAAACAGCTATCGCCAAAGATGCTGGTAGCCTGGCTACAGACCCCCAAGAGTCAGATTGTTTCCCAGTGATTAAAGGTGGGTAATAGAAGGAGATACTTTTTGGGTCTGTTTCTGACTCTGTGGACAGCTGGAGGCCTGAACCTGGGTGATCCAATTCACTACACTGTTCTATTTCTTATCCAGGCCCATCAGAAGATACCGTCAGTAGGGTTATTGTGAGATCTGATCAATTATTATTTAAGGGCAGAAAGATCCTTGGATGAAAGGTGTGAAGATAAAAGCAAAGTCTGTCCATATTATCATCACTTTCATATACTCCCCTTTCTTCTGCCAGAGACATGAACATACAGCTGAAGTATGCTTTAGTGCATTTTATAAAACAGAAAAAAATAGAGAGATTATATTTTCAAAACCAAGTGCTCATTCTTTGTAAATCATATACAGTAGATTGGCTAGTGTATGTGTCTCATTTATCTCTCTATAGTGGGTTGTCCTCTGTGTCTAATTTTCCCTGATTAATGAATCTCCCCTTTTGTCCTGTACAAATTTAGGAGTGTGACATTTATACAAGGTAATCATTTCTGTGCATTACCAAAAAGATTATTTATTGGTGGTTATCCAGTGAAAGTAAGCACATCTGTCACCCAAATTTGGCCTAGAATGGGCTGCTGTTTTCTTAGTGGAATTATTTGCTGATCAGTTTGCCCTAGTCTTTAGATTTGTGGCTTAGGGTGGGAGGGGGGAGATGCACACATCTCTGAATTTTGAAAAGAGGAGCGCTTTTGGCAAGGTGCTCAGCTGCTCTGCTATTTAACTTTCCTATAAAGAGAGGCTAACCCAGACCTTGTTTTCATTTGTAGTTTAAAAGGAAACCTATTGTGTGATGCTGCAGGTTAAAGATGAAGGGACTTGGAAGGTTCCCTTTGATTGTTCTGCAATCCACAAATCAGAATGCTTTCCTCTAGGATCCAGATCCTCTCTTTCTATTCTGCTTTCAGGAGTTTTCTCTGTAAATTCTAATTCTTCCTGATATTTCGACTGTACTTTAGTTCCTTTCCATTTCCCTGAGAACTCAAGTTTCTGAAAAGTGGGGCCAAGGCATTGTGCTAGGCTCTTTCTGTACTGTGTTTGTCACTGCTTCTCAAGTAATAAACATTCATTTGACTCATCAGAAAAATGGGGGAGAAAAGGTAACATCCCAAAACTATTAATTCTTTCAGTTTTTAGTAACAATGCACTTTGAATTCCAGATTTTTGGTATTTGTGTCAGATCTGTATGTAGTGGAATGCCGTAGAAAAATGCCCTAGAAAGTTTTTGAGTATAACATGATAAAGCTATGAACACTGTAAGTTTGAGTATAATTAGGAAGAAAGTTGTATGGAGATGTGTTTGGAGCAATGAGAGATTAAGATTTTAGAAGGGTGTTATAAAAGACCAGATGAGTGTGCATTGTTTGTGCAATGCACTACTTTGATAGAAAATTTTATGATTAAAAGTTGCAACCTGTTCCTTAGTTGGAAGGTGCATCTGTGTTTCAGAAGTCAAGTATGGATTACCATGAAGTAAGTCAATGACTCTTGAACTCAGGATTTTTCACTTGTATGGGTTCCTTCTAAGGTCCTCTTATATCTAATTTTGTTTCCATAATATTGCATAGTTAAAAAAAACTTAGCCTACATTGTATAAGCATCAGGACCCCAAACTTGGTTTCATTCCTGCCAGTAAGTGAAAAAGTACAGTATAGAATTGGGTTTAAAAGATGTGTATTAATCTACAATGTTCTAAGTGTTGTGACAAAAACAAAGATGATACAATTTAGTCACCACTGTTAGGAGACATCAATGGCAGCAGCAAGAAAGTGAAAAAAGACATTTCTTGGGAGAAATCTATAGGACACAGAAATATTAGATGTGACAGGGCACAAGGAGTTCAAGTGAAACCAGTCATCCGAACCCCTGAGGAGTGAATGCTAGAGTAATGGGAAACAGAACGCAGGGAGACATTTGTGGGGTTAGAATGTTTGTTGCAGAACAATGAATTAATTTGGACATATCAAGTTATATGCCAATGTACCTATCACACAGGTAGAAATGTGTGTTTAGGGTTCTGGGAAATATTTCAGGGCAAAGACAGATTTGGGCATTGTCAGATATAATAGTTGAAGCCATGGAACTGGTTGAATTCCTAGGAAAGGATTGCAAGACAAGAAAGAAGGCTGGAATGGCAAGTCTAGGTATGGCTGCAAAGTGGGAAAATAGCTTGAACCTGGATTTTGAATTTGACTTTGATGATGATAGGAAACCGGCTGAAAATCAGACTCTGACACAGCCCGTGTGGGGGAATAGTATGGAAGGGGGGCCAGGAAGCAGATCCCAACTAACGTAAAAAGAAGTGGGAATGGTAGATTGGGTGGCTGCCATGAACTTCTGAAAAAGGAGAGGATGTAGAGTCAAGTTAGGAGGTGACAGGATAGCCAGGAAATTGCCGAGGCTTAGGAATGGAGAGAGGAAAGATTTGAAGAAGGAAGTTCTTCAAGAGCTGGATGGAGAGATTGTGCTTGTGTGTGTGTGTGTATGGCGGGAGGGGTGGCGGGGGAGGAGGGAGAGGGAAGTAGCTTTATTGGGTAGATAAAACTAGTTATGAATCAACAAATAACCAACCATGGTGTTTTCATTTGAGTGTTGGTGCCAATAAGTTGAGTCTTGCTAACTCAGCTATATAGTATCCAACAGCCTAATTGTAAGGGGAGATGATGGAAAGCTCATATTCTGCATTGGTTTAAAGGTTTTAAAAGCTCTCTATTGCCTAACCCAGTGCTGAGGACAAAATGGATTTTCAGCAAATACCTTCTTTTCTTATTTTTACTATATCTGATTCTACAGTTTTTATAGGCTAATCAAAAAAAATGATTTGAAATTATAAATCATGACCAAAATGTAAATTAAAGCATAATGATCAACACATAACATTATCTATTATATCTAAACATGATTTTTATTAAAAGGATGCCGTTTCCTTCAGGGTGGAGATTGCATCTAAGTTCCTCTATATTCCCAGTATCCTTCATGATGCTCAAATACACACTAAACAGTCCAGAAATATGTAGTGAATGAACTATTGTGTGGTATAAGTTATAACATGAACATTAAATGATTTAAAATATTTGATAATTTTTAATGAATGTTTTTCTGGGATCATTCATTAATATATATTTTTAATAATAGAAATAAATTCTCTTGTGTCTGTACCTAATTATCTTTGATGGTTTGCTATATCATTACCATAAGGATGACCCACCCATATATGTATCTGCTGGGGACACTGATTTATTTCTATTGTAAGGTTCAGGTTTCTTTTTTAAATCATTGTTTATGGGTACTAGTTCCTATTTTATTCATGTGAACTTATGGCTTTGGCAATGAACCAAGTAGATCTTTTAATCTTCAGACTTGGATGGCTATAAGAATTATCCTCTAGCAACCTCTGTTTACTGTGGTTTGTAAAATGGGGTTGATAGACTGTATAACTGAGGAATTGAGAATCCACTGTGGATTGGGTCAACTCTGTGTCTCTCAGTGTCCCCCTTGCTAGGGCTTATGTGAGAAATGTTTATCTTATGGTTGTTCTTTGCATTCTCTTTGATTTAAATTCTTTAGCTTAAAAACCATTTGTTTTTGGTTCTTGTGTTTCATTTGTCAGTTACCTTTAGACCGTCCTGCAATGAGGTGGAATGTAAGCAGGGTTGCTCTTCAGTGCCCACATCACACTAGAGGATAAGCTTGAATATCACATCTGAAGAAGGCAGACACATGTTCTATTTTCATAGTGATCACTAGTTATTGGTTAGAGATGTGACTGCAAGGTCACTGAATACCTTTTGAAAGGTCTGATGTTAGAAACTATGTCTTCACGTTATAAATAATATACCTTTCTATCATTATCATCTATTTATCAATCTATCATATATCTACAAATATATTTGATGTTACATGTGAATGGGGTTCTGAAAGGACTGGGTTTGTACTCTGGATTCCTTCTGTGTTGATTTATTTTCAGATTATATATAATATTTTCAGGATTACATTCAATCGGAATAGGTTTGAAATACCTTAGTAGGTTTGTCTTGATATTATATTATCATACAATTCAGAGGTAAATGCAAATTTCACTTTTCTAAGGCCTATACACAACATTTTAAAACAAGTTATTTATTTTGGTGTTTTTCAAATTAACTTTGCATTAACATTGAGGGAAAATGGATGATGATTTGACTAATTGCCAGAGATAACTGAAGCATATCGTGTGTACTATAGTGCAGATAAAATTGTTATGAGAATGCTTTTTTTATTAAAAATACTAGGACAGTGTCTCCTTTCAAAATGAGAGGTACTTAACTGGATTGATGGATGTCTAACTAAAGTGTTTAAAATTTCAATGTTCCTGTATGTTAGGTAAATAAGAATATTCATTTAGAGGCTAAGTAAGGATTTGAGGTCTGAATTCAAGTTTGTCCTTGATGTATGATGAGAAAAACCTTGATGTTGATTTAAACCTGTACTGATTCTTGCAGGTGTGCTGGGCTGGTTGTTTACACTGGCTTATCTTCTGAGTGGCTGCTGTGTCTGGTCTCATTCACTATCATCCATGCCACACTGGCTGGTAAATATTGTCACTGCCAACCCTGATTATACCTATGTAGGCTAAAATCCTTGCATGGCTACCTGGTAGCTGTGTAATCATGTGTTCCTTGAAACCTCTCTGGATCTTAATGAACTCATCAGTAAAATGGGGATAATAGGACTATTGGGAAGATCAAAGTAGATATTGTGTGCAATGCATTGTTTGCCATCTTCCTGAGATTAATAAACATTAATCTCTATATATCCCTCTTTTTTTTTTAACATTGCTAAGAATCCCTGATCTCTCTTATCTCAGGAACATAGAAGCATAAGACCTTAAAGACAGAAGGGGATACTGGGGTTGTCATGTCCAATAGTCCTTTTGGCCAGGGAATTTATTGCATTGGTAAAAGCTTTTACTGTAACCCAGATTTGTTATTTGTGGTTGCCTTTCCTGCTTGGGTACATTTCTAATTCAAGATGTGTAGTTGTTTCTTGTATACTTTGTCCTATATTTGTTTGGATACTTATTAAATCATCAACCCAGTCAGTCAACTTCCAAATCTGTGGCACCACTAGATACAAGAAAAATGAAATAAGAGATAATGGAAGGATCAAAGTAAATTCACTCTGGTTACTGGGAGGAACCCAGCACCTCAACCTCCTGTGCAAAGATAGTCAGTAGCATTATTTCAAGTGACAGGGCACAGTTAAAAAAATTATTTTGCAACACATTTGAAGAAGGACCTTTTTGTTCTCTTCTTAATTTTCATGATGGGAAAGTATTTCTTTCTTGAGTTTCAACTACTACATACTGTGACAACTCCTTGGCAACATATATTACAAGCCTTTAGTTATGCTTTTTCCCTTCTTATCTAGTACCACATGGCACAAAACTAAACAAATGAATCTAGTGACATAAGCATGTATGCATGTATGTATGTGTATGTATCTATCAATCTATCTCCATCCTTGCCATTTCAGAATACTTAATTTTAGTGTTTGTTTTATAGTAAGTAGTTGAAATTTTATCATGAAATCTGAGCCATCAGAAAATCAAGATGACTATAGATCCAGCCAGGATTAGATTTATGTAGCGCAAAAATATATCGGTATTTAGTATCAGGTGATACTAAATGAATAAGTTCAGTGAAGATGTGTGATAAATACTTGGATTTGGTAATTTTGTGTGTGTGTGTATTTCCATTCAGAGTATGATACTGCCTAGTTTAAGTCAAAATGTGTTTTCTTTGATGACATTAAAAAAAATATTTTATTTATGCATACCAGAGCTGGGGTACAGGTCAGAGGCAGGGGTGGTGGTGGTGAGAGGATTCACCAGAGACAGGATGGGGAGCAGGACAGGCCGATCAACTGAAATACACTGCTGATGGGAGCAGTGGGCAAAGCAGGAGATCATGTGGGTCCCCTCCCTGCCTGGGGATTGAACTCTCACTGCAGTGGCTGTGGAAGCCCTACAGTGTGGCGCTCTACCTCTTGCGCTGCCAGCGAGGCCCTCTGATATTTCTGTGTACACCTCTCTTACTGCTGCAGCTCATGCCTCCCTCTCCCATGAAGCCTCTCTTTCACAGTCCACCTGGCTCCCTTAAAAATCCTACAAGGATCAGCCTATGTGCACCCCCTTTGCACTGTGCACACAATATACACTGGCTTGGCTGCTCATGGCATATTGAGATAGTTGAATTTTTGCATTTCTTATTAATCTTTAGTTTTTCAAAGTTATAAACATATTTCTCATTTTTCTCAACAAAACAAAACAGCAAGCTGTCTGAGGGAAGAAGCTACGTGCTCTATTCTTTATATTTCCCATGATGCCCTATGTAGGTGCTCTCAGTGCTGATAGATCAGAACCATCTTGTTCATACCCCCGGTAGGAATCAAATAACCATGGAGCTATTTAGAGACTCATCTCCCTATTATTTTATGATTCATGCTGAGCTGCTTTGGTTATTTATTTTACCTATCTATTATCTGGCCTCGTTTTATCCAGCTCAGAGTTCATTCTCTGGGTTGCGAGTCCCATCTTCATCCCATGTCGCTGTCAAAGAATGAAGTCCTGAAACTGGAGGCAGTAGCAGCACCTTTGTCAGAAATAAACAGGAAGTCTGTTCCTTGTCCTAATCCAGACACACATCACCAAACACGGATTTAGCAGGAAGCCAAGCTTTCAAGTAAAGCCAGTGAAGCACGGCGTGGGGAAGCATCAGAAACACACCCCAAATTGACCTGGCGCCTGGCGCCTGGGACTGCCTGGGCTGTGAATGGAAAACTCTTGTATATTAAAGGAGGGGGTGTAGGTAGTGGGAGTATTTCATACTCACTGTCCTTTACAGAATCCCTGCAAAATGGTTGACCTTAAAGGGGACTCTTGATGATTACACCTAAGTCTTTTCAACCTGTTGCTTGTATTTACACTTGTGCTTTATGGATTCCTTCAGGGAGAAGCGTTTTAAAGAAATACAAAAAGCTCTCCACCCCAGAGACACTCCAAAGGTGGCGGCTTAGGTAGATAGCTTTCACTCCCCTGTTTGTTATTTTCCTTCTAGGATGAAATATTTCTTTTTCCCCTGAGCGTCTGAATTTTGTGATCTGGGACATGCTTGGGTTTAACAGTTTGTGCTTTTAAAAATAACAATTATTCAGGGGATATGCTGCTTTCTTATCTGTGGGAAGACTGGGGAATCTGCAGTTACTTCTGTAGCTTCTTAAAAGCCTTGCCTTCCTGAAGTGCTGTTTTTTAAACTATCATAAGTCAAATTTATCATGGGGATAATGTAATAAAGACAAATATTCAACCAATAATGAAAAGCTAAGTAAACGGGTATGTTTAAGCTCTATTATGTGCAGGGGAGTACATTAAGGCAGATCTAAGAGACACTTTAATGGGTTTAACATTAGCAATCAGACCTGGACTTGGTATAAATCAAACACCATCGCATTTCAGTCTAATGCACACCCACTCATTCATTAGCACTATTCAACGCAGATTATAAATATTAGCCAAGAAACCTTCAGTTTTTGAGATTCTTTCCACAGACACAGCAATAATTGAACAATAATGATGACAATTTTATTTTTATGAATCGCTATGGCTTACTTTTATTGATTTGCTCTTGGGCCCGGAGAAAGCTTCCTCAGCCAGTATACAACAGGAAATGGTTATAGCATTATCAGATAGGCCGTAAAGAGATAAATAAAATAAAAGGGGGTGAGACTGATGGTGGGACTCAGCAAGCTGCTGATATAAGCAAGAATTACTCCCCTCAATCCTAACAATAGAGCAACTTAAATTACCTCCTCTCGCCACAGTTCCCCTCCTCATTCCCAATCCAGTGAAAGGAAAATGCTCCCCGACTATAAATGTGCATTCATGTTGGAACTAAACATTTTGGGGCTTTTGTCTTCAGTTAGAGGGAAATGAACAAGATGGGAAATAAAGGAGCCTGCTTAGGCATTGCACAGAAAGGAGGGTGAAACCCTGCAGGAAAATGGCCTTTCACTGCCTGCCTTGATGATGTACAGCTCCTTAATAACAAAGGCAGCGTAGCCTCCTGACAAAATTCCTGCCCTGCCTAGGGAAAGAAGCCGGGCTCACTGCCTATCCCTTCTGCAGAGCACAGGCTGCACTGGGGTTTCAGCGAGCCCTCCTGCCCTTTAGCTCCCAGTGGCCATGACAGGACACCCTGGGCCATGGGGTAGCACGAGCATGGACGCAGATTTGCTTGCTTCTACATTTCCATGGCTGCTGTTGTTGTGCCCCCTTCTCAGAGACAGTTCCAGAGCTTTTATTTCATCTTCCTGTCCCATCTCAGTGATAAACTGGATTTGTACTTCTGTTTATTTACTTGATTGAGTCCTCACCATGACTTTTAGTGAAAGGAACAAGCGTAAGCAAGTTTTGGAGAGTTTATCAGTCCTCGGCAATTCCACACAATGAAATGAACTGGGACTGGGCAGCGACAGGGCCAGTGGCAAGAGAAATTCTTTTGGCAGCTATGCTCCATTCTGAATGGATTTCTCTTCCCTGGCCACACATTTTCAGGGCCAGTTTATAGTGGATGTGTGGACAAGCTGATGTTTAAGGGCTTATGTGTTTACTGGTTCTCTGAGTCACTTGTGTCTCCATATGCTGTGGCTCTTGGCTGGAGGAACAGGGTGCTGAACTGCCCCCACACTTAGAAGAACAACTCAAGGACTGTAATGACAGCTGTTCCAAAGCCTCACTCCAGCTCATTCTCTATGTCACTTTTTGGTCATATCATTCAGGCAAACATGCTTGAGTGCTTTACGCTTTCTCTAGAAGAAACTTCTGAGAATTAAATCTGACTTCAGATTTAATTAAGCCATAGCTATGGAGTAATGATCTCATACGTTAAAAAATGCTTTCAAGACTTCTGAGTTATCGGTCACCTATTGTGTTAGCCTGGAATAACTGGCAAAGATCTGAGACCTGGTAATTAAAAAAAAATTCATAAAACTTCAGCTCCATATTTTGTGGTTGTTGGAATTATGGGAGGTAGAGGTGAGTTCTTGCATTGTATTGAGATGGGGAAATCGTGTGTCTCTGAAGGAAAAAAAAAATCCCACTCAGTAAATCAAAAATATTGCAGCAACCACAATGAGTTGAGCCTAACCACACTTTTGTGGTTGTTCACTGAGCTCTTTGATGCCTGCGAGTTCAATGAGCTCACTGGTTTGTAAAAGTTTTCAAAGGGATAGTTATAAATGTGACCAGTTCAGGAAGATGACTGAGAAAGTGATGGTGGGTTCCCCAACAGAAAGAACAGAAATTCCTGAAATGAAAGATGTTGCCTCCCTTTGCTCTTATAAAGGAGCATTTCTTATAAACTACATAGGGGAGCAGGCATCTTTTCCTTCATGGGCAAAGTAGCTCATTAAAATCCTTACTGGGTGCCTACATGAGCCAGGTGCTTGGTTGGCACTGAACAATGACAATGGATGAGACACCTGCCCACTGCCCTCACGAGCATACCTATTAGGGGAGCCAAGGACACGAATTAATAAAGTTACTTAGTTATAAGTGGTAGATAATGTAGTAGAAATGTGGAAAGACTAAATGGGAAGTGCAGTTTTAGAGGTGGTAAGGTCTTTATAATTTCAAGTGAGAAATACATATTTCTTCTGGGGTGGGTGGGGGGGAGAGAGAGAGGTGTGACATGATCTTATTTACACTCTACAAAGATTACTGTGACTTTTATGTGGGAAATCTGCCAAGGTTTAATTAACCTTTGGAACAGCTCATTACTGATTAATGGGAGGTTGAGGTACCCCTATTCTTGAGGCAAATGGATCTTTAGTCACTTGGCGTGTAAGGAAGAAAATTGACCAACTTTGAGGCACAGATGGTGTTTTTTTTTTTTTAAAGATTTATTTATTTATGCATACAAGCACTGGGGTACAGACCGGAGGTGTGGGGGGGGTGAGAGGATTCACCACAGAAAGCGG
>JAGFMF010011592.1:24154-89116 GCA_019455555.1 Galemys pyrenaicus | reverse complement strand
TCCCCTCCCTGGCCGGCAGCAGGGATCGAACTCGTGCTGCAGTGGCTGCGATTCGCTTCATAGTGCGTTGCTTAACCCACTGCGCCACCAGGGAGGCCCCAGATGGTGTTTTTATTTCTCCTGATTGTTAGTGGTATCTTTGGGAGAAAAAGAAGGTTCTAGGAAGTGAATGACAAGATGCAGAAATGCAATTTAGCAGCTCGATTTAATTTTCTGCATAGTGCTTGCACTGATCAAATAATGGGCTCCAGGAAAGAATGTCAGGAGCTCTATGTATTTAAGCATTTCCTTTTGACACTGGATGGAGAGAGCAACTGTACAAGCATGGCAGTAGCTAATTGCAGAGTCTACTAAAGACTCTAATAACTATCACAGCACTGTCTGCATGGCAGAGATTCAGTAACGCATTTGCTGGATAGGTGAAGTCTCTATTCTTCACCAAGGGCAGACGTTTATTGAATGGTGACAGACAATTAGAAATAAATTCAGAGCCTTCAGAAAGTTCTGGTAGAGTCCCCAGATGGGATAGGTTCTATTTAGATAATTATGGTCCTCTTTGAAGCATTGAAAATGTATGTGTGTGTGTGTGTGTGTGTCTGTCTGTCTGTCTATGTTTGGTGATAATGATAGAAAGCTCCGGGTTCCCAAAAAACCTGTACAAAAAGCATCAGGCATACAGGCTTTCCCAAAATGGCACATGTCCAGATTTGGGAAACTATCACCAGTAATTGCTGCCTGTACCTGGGAGGTGTCATTTAGCTCCAGGTGTTTTTCCCTTCCAGCACACAAAGTACTTGCCTGGGAGTGTGGGGTCTCCTGATTATCTTCCTACTCTGCATTCTCAGCTGGGCTGAGAAGCTGAGCCATGGCATCAGGTTCAGAGTACAGAAGTGACATGGGCACCATGATGGCACTGACCAGCAAAGCTTGGAATGATAACATTTAGGTGTTTTGACAGGAGGAGTGAACTGTTAGTGAGGGAAAGTCTGGGGATCTTTCATTTCCTCCAGACCAAACCTGGTAACAAAACGAATTTCTCCTCCAAGTTGGAGGAGTTTCTCAATGACAGAGGATGCTATAATTTCAGATTTTCTTAGTTGAATGAATACACACACTCGTATTATAAGGTGGAGAATTGAATGTTCATTTCACAAATTGGATAGTGGAAATTTTGGAAAAGAATTGCCACACAATCTATTTCATTCAGTCAGTATGTAGGTGCAACAGTGTCTCAGATGGACTCAGGTGACAAAGACCAAGTTGAAGTGTAAGAGAGGTGGTTCCCCACCCCTGCCATTGATCTCAGATTCTAATGTTGAGGGGACATGAACAAAGGATAGTTGTCCCAGCAGAGGTGTGTCTTTTTGGGAGAGAGAAGGGTATAGACCTTCTATTGTAGTGGCAGTGGCCAGGTGCTACCTTCAGACAACTGTGGACAGAGGATTTCCAGGACAAGGTTGGAGTGGAAAAAACTGCAAACAGACTTGGGCCTGACCCCCCGGGGCATTGATTCTAGAAGACTGTTCAGCACTCAGGGAGATGTAAGGGGCTACCAATGGGAAATAAACCTGAGTCCTAAGAGGGGTCACTGAGACAGTAGAGTTTTTTTTTAAGACTTATTTATTCATGTATAAAAGAGTTGGGGTACAGGTGTTCACCTAGGAATAGAACAGGCAGATTGAGTGAAATACACAGCTTAGGGCCTCCCTGGTGGCGCAGCGGGTTGAGCACCGCTCTGTGAAGTATCCGTAGCACAGCAGCATGAGTTAGATCCCTGGGGAGGGAGGGGGCCTACATGGCGCAGCAGACCTCTCCTGCCTCACACCCTGCTCCCCTCAGCAGTGTATTTCAGTCGATCTGCCTGTTCTGCTACTCTCTGTCTCTGGTGAATCCTCTCACCTCCCGCGACTCTGGCCTGTACCCCAGCTCTTGTGTTTATAAGTGAATGAATTAGAAAAGAAATACACTGGTGATGGGAGCAGTGGGCGAAATGGAGAGGTCTGCTGTGCCATGTGGGTTAGCTCCCTGGCTTGGCATAGAACTCATGATGCAGTGGCTGCAGATAGCTTCATAGTGTGGTACTCAACCCCTTGTGCCACCAGGGAGGCCCTGCCTTCTCTTGATGTCCTTCTTCTATCACTTTCCATCCTCCTTTCAGTCCATTAGGAGCTCTTGACAATAGAACCAAAGGAATGTTCCTGGTTGGGAGGGCTTCCAGGAAGAGATTTATAATGATGGTAGTGAATGATAGCTAACATTTTCTAATTTCTTTTTTTCATTATTAGTAAGTCCACAAATCTATAAAACAGTGGAGTTACATTTTAGCACCACCACACGTGCCGATGCTTCACTCAACCCCCACCAACACTCCCTGCCAGGCATGGATCCCTTTCTTCCCCCTATTCCCTCCCTTCTCTCTGGTAGTTAGTATCTATTTCAGAATGTAAGTATTAATTTTGCTGTACTTTGCCATTATGTGTTCTCTTGTTATTTATATTTCACAAATAGGTGAAATCATCTGGTATCTATCTTTCCCTTTCTGACTTATTTTCACTAGTGTTAACACATTAGGACCCACCCATTTTGTCCTAAAATGTACTGTTTTACCTTTTGAAATAATTGAGTGGTATTCCGTTGGGTATATATCCCACGAGTTCTTTGTCCAGGTATCTGCCGCTAGGCACTTTGGTTGGTTCCATGATTTGGCTGTTGAGGATCGTGTTGCTCTGACCCAGGGCTACATCCAGACTTTCATATGAGAATTTTCACATTCTTTGGGTAAATATCTAGCAGCGGTGTTCTGTTCTTTAAATGGCAACAACTGTGCTGATATTTTATCTGTATTATCTTTAATTTTTATAACAATGAAATTATTCTCATTTTATATATGAAGATATTGAGGCACAAAGGAACTTAACTAGTGTTCAAGGTTAGAAAACTGGTAAGAGGTAGAGTTAGGATTCAAATGCAAGTGCATCTCATACAAAAGTTATTCTCTTAATCGCTATACGATTTTGTCTAGTAAGGACTTATTATTAAAAACATTTAAAATGAATAGTTTGCAGATAAGAGAAGTAATGATCTGGTTCAGGTATTGAAAATCGTAAAGTTTAGTGGTAGTATATAATTTTTTTCTTACAACTGATTATAACAGAAGACTTTAAATGAAAAAAAGTCAGAAGTATGTTTTTATGGAGTTAATTGTTTTACAGAACAAGCTCATAAAAGTCACAGACCACAAAACATAATTACAAAATGCACTTGACATCAATTACAGGAAGTATTGATTTCATTAACTCACATCTTGTCCAGGAGCTATAAATTATGGGAAATAGGAGATGCCTGTATATCTCCTCTCAGTGGCTGATCATATACTACTCACTCCTGAATTATTGTCTGAACTGGGTTGTGTATTCAATACACTGCATTTCAGGCCAAACCTTTTATGACTCAAGGGAACATGCTCTTTCTCCAAACTCATTCTTGGAAAGCAGTGCATCTCTTGAGAAATTTGCTTTGTCTTGTAGGACCTGTAATTCCTGTAACTTTCTGGGGTTCAACGAGTCTTCTAGGGATCTATGGGGGTCCCTGAATCATATTCCAGGAGTCCCTGAAGTAAAAGTTTTCCTAGTAGTATGAAGATGTGACTTGAGGTTTTTATTTCTACTCTCTCATGAAAGTAAAATTTTCCAGGGATTGTGCACAAATTATTCACAAAAAAAGGGAATACAGGAGCAGATAGCAGAATTTAGCAGTCTTCTATTAAGTCATTAAGAAATTTTGCAAAAAATTAAATGTCCAATGTTTGAGAAAATATAATCTTTCAGAGATGTATTTTATTTATGAGACTATATGATAAGTTTATGATTATTTTTAAATGAATCATTAATATTTCAAAATTTTCTTAATTTTAATTGCTAATCAGATTAATACTGATAGAGGTAATATGCAACCTATCCCCACCCCCCCTCAAAGAAAAGTCTTTGTGGCTTCCAATAAGTTGAAAGTATAAAGACCTTATGCGACTTGAAAAATAGAGAACTGCTACTGTAATCAAATGTATTTTCCCTTTTTGTTTTGGGAGCCAGGAAACCCAGAAGCCAATTTGCAGTCCTCCTACAGCATTTAGCAGATCACAGGGCATACTGTTTGTGAACTAAAATTTCCCCGTGTCTTATCTTATGTTTTGCTCTTATTTCCCTTCTGAATGATTTCATTACTTATTTATTTTCCACACAGCTCTATTTAAAAAATTTTAATCATAAGCCTCAGATAGGTTATTGTGGACTGTTGGAAATTGAAGTTGATATAAAGGATGGGTTGGCCTTGTAGAGCATGGTATAGGAATAAAATATTGAAGATTTTCATATAAATATACTCCAGATTCAAATGCTGCTTCTTAGTTTCTGCAGGCAGAATCTTCTTGGTGATTGTAGAAACCATTGCCACTATATCTAAATGGATGGTACTTTTGTTCTGGAGTCTCTTCGCTCTCTATTCTCTAAATTATGCATATCCTTTTTAAGTTACAGCCTCTCTCCATTTCTCCTTACCCAGCCCAACAGAGGTTTTCCCCCTTTCCTTTCTTTGCTGTACATTTACATTCTCTATGACCTATTCTTAAAAAAAATATTTTCTAATGCATTTCTTGAGTTCAGAATAAAAGGCGAGTACTTTCAGCATTACTTCATCTTCATTATTAGCCTCTTATAACTCTCTCTGATTTAAGGTTATGGTATAATACTTGAGCTCTCTGCTAATGTACATTACATTGGCACTGTAATCAGAGCACATTTCAAGGGCTTCAGTCAACAATAGTACCCAAAGCTTTGAATTCAAAAAAGTATAATTATTTTTGCAAATTGATGTCTAAATAGAGAGGAGGGGGAAAAGATTGGTTCAAAGCATGCAATAAAGCATACTCTTCAACCTCAGCAATGAATATGATGTACAGATGACTAAAATCAAGTATTATATACTAAATTATTATCATTGTTTTGATCAGTGTTGTACTATTTTCTGTGATTAAAGTTTAGAATAACTTCTGCCTCTGTTTCTCTGTTATAGTTGAATTCAATTGTAAACCCTTCAAAGCGGAACTAAAACTATGGTAATATTTGACCATTGTGGCATTATTTCCTGTGAATGGATAGTCCCCTTTGGGGAAGACTTTCTGATCCTTTGGTAGTGTGGTGGGAGCTAGAGATGAATCCAGAAGAGCTGAGAGTGAGAGAAAAATCAGTCAGAGGATACTCTAATATAAAGTGTGGTGGATGACTTTCTTGTTTTACAGATGATGCATTTATCTAATATATTTAAACCTGTCTTGATACATAGATAATGTGAAGTCAAATTTGTTTGACCACAAAACTCAGTGCCATGGACCAACCACAATGAATACATCAGTCATACTGTGATGAAAGGAGGGTGCTCACAACAGAAAACAGAATAATTGTTATTTTTTTAACTATAGTTATTCAATATTTTTTAGAAACCGATCCTTTAACTTATTCCAAAGCCTACAGAGAAGAGCTTTCAATCAGAGTATACTTAGAGCAGGGAGGAAAAATGAAATCAAAACCAAACAAAAACACTTGAGCCTGGTCTTTATAGTCTACAAATCTGTTCCTGCAAACTCCATCCTATCTTATTTTTTTTAGATTTATTTATTTATTTATGCATACAAGAACTGGGGTACAGGTCAGAGGTACAGGGGTGGAAGCAAGAGGATTCATCAGAGACAGAGCGGGAAAGAGAACGGGCGGATTGATTGAAGTACACTGCTGAGCGGAGCAGCGGACGAGGCAGGAGAGGTCTGCTGTGCCATGTGGGTCCCCTCCCTGGCTGGTGATCGAACTCATGCTGCAGTGACTGGCAGTAGCTTCATAGTGCTGAGACCTAACCACTTGTGCCACCAGGAAGGCCCTCCCTATCTTGTCTTCTTAATGAATTGTCTCATGTCATATTTCATGCACTCTCTTCTGTGACTTGCTTCATGTCTTTCTAGTCCTCTTATCTTTCTACCTATTATTATAGTTCACTGTAGTGGCTAAGAGTACAGAGCACAGAGTGATAATGTTTTTATTAAAATTATTGTTAATTGAAGTAATATTTGGACACCCCCTCACGTATTGCTGCCAAGGTGCACCCATCACCAAATCACCCATAGTCCTCCACCATGGTCTAACCACCATGGTCCATTGTCTTCTGTTCTGGAGGAGCTGTTCAACTTATTATCAGATCTTTTTCAGAGAGAATTGCTCATATGTAGCTCTATATTTAGTGTGTTTATAGAAGAGGTAAACCCAGGATCTTCCTGTCCTGTCCTCTTGAACTGCCTCCCAGTATATATTCTTAGAATTTAGTTTCTTTCACTCATCCTAGTGTACTTGAGATTTTATCCATGTTGTTTGCTAGTAATTAATTTTTTTTTACTGTTAAATAGTATTCTGTTGTATGAATATATCTCTTCTCTTGATGCCTGGTCACGTTTTCCTGTCTCTGCATGTCTACTGTTTATTTACGCTATACTAGACATTATAAAATCTTTGTATTCTTTCATCTTCCACTGGAGTATTGATTTCCGTTCTTCCAGGCAATTTAGTAACTGGCTGATCCCCTTGAACTTATGAAAGCTTGGTTTTTTATTAAGTTGGGTCTGTTTAATTTTACCCTTAGTATTGATAAGGTATATCCTTTAATTCAGAGACATACACTTTAATCCAAAAATGTGCCCTTCTGGGATTTCAATGAAAAGCCCAAGGTGTTTACCAGAACCCAGTAACTTGGAAACATTCAGAATTCAAACTTTTCTTACTCTATAGCAGGCAGCAACTTCCTGCTTGGTTACTTGAAGTCTTCCTCGTGCCAATGTAATCTAAAAGTCAGCTCAAAATATGAGGGGAATTTATGTCTCAGCTTATAGGATGCTTTCCTTTGTCTTCTTTGTTTTCTGGATTTTCTTTATTAATCTTCAGTCTCTCTGGGGATCCTGAACTCTCTTCTCAGATACTTGAAGTCAATAAGGCTGCTTCTGCTTGAATTCTAACTGCCCAGCAGCCCTTGGAAGGGGGAATTCTCTTAGAGCAAAGCTATGAAAGTGGTGATCTCACCCAGCTCAATTCCTTTTTTCAAGGACCTGGTATTCCTTAATGCATGTGTGTTTCTAGCTCTCTAGTGCCTGAAAATAGTTTTTTTAATTTTTAAAAATTTGTCCAGAGAGTATAATTCTTAGTTGTAAGAAATTCATTCTGCTACAAGCTACTCATCCGTGATGGAAATTGCATCCACTCTGTGTTTGTTTCCTAGTAAGTTGTCCTGACTAGAGATGAGATTTTGTGTGGAAATAAAATTGGTTTGGCTTTGTGGACTAGAGTATATAAGGCCTTAAAGGCCAGGCAATGGATATTTTATATGATGGAGTAGACAATAGGGAAAGGGTCATGTCTGAATTATAGATAGCTTTTGTTTTTAAATATTAGAATGATGCTGACATTTATTATAATTCATGAAGAGTCTTGACATGTATTCAAATGAATTGGTATGGTATTTCCATCATTTACATGAAGCAAATGTCAGAACAGAAGTAAGACCCTCAATTTATCCTTGTAATTATAAGTCCTTCCCTCTCCCTTTTCTCTGTGCTCTGATGTTTCTCTCTTCTTCCTCCTTTCCTTTTTCCTGCTTTATTGTCTTCTCTTCCTCCTTTCTCATACACTATATTTTCTCCACGTTGGGACTAACGTGAAGAAGTTACCAGAACTATTCAGAGTCCAAAATTTCTTACTTAGTAAAAGTATTTAATTTTTAAAAAGTTTACTATACCAGTGTGTAGCAAAATGCCTTATACTAGTAGAAAAAGGAAATAAGTTAATTAGTACTAAAACCAAGGTTATTGCTAAATTAGTATATACATTTTAATAAATGATAAAACTTCTATACAATGAAACAACTATACAATTATAATTATAACAGCAAACAAGAATGGTTTTGATGTAGTCATGATACAAATTTAAGTTTATGTTATAATACAAATTGTGAAAATTTCATATAAATGACATGGATTGGAAGGTAGAATAAAAAATATTAATAGTTGTATGATGATAGAATTATGAATGCTGATTTCCAAAGTATTTTTAAAATAGAGGGAATTTAACTTAATTTTAAAATTAGTTTTTGTGAGAGCAACTTCAATAGTTATGGGCAGTAGTCTGGGACCTTCTTGTAAGTCAAGAATTTGGAGTTGTAAATGTCTCAGGATTCAGAGAGGTTGTGGCTTCTAGAATTAAAAAAAAAATCTTTCAAGCAGAATCTCATGGCAGTAACCCCTCTCCCTATCTAGGGGAAAGCTTGCATCTCGCCCCTGGCTAATACAAGACACCTGTGTAATTTCTGCACTTAGGTGATGACTTAGTGATGCTGAATATGCACGAGATAAACATCACAATACATGTGAAGTTCAATCCTACTGTGTTTTGGGATGGAGAATCACAGGGTGCCAAGGGCATGTATGGAAAAGATAGGGAATGACATAGGATGGAGGGTGAAGTTTACAGCTGCAAACTGATTTATCTTGCAGTGTTGATGCTCTTCCTTCTCACCCTCATGCTTATGATGCAGTGCGATGTTGAGGATGAGATCAGAAATTGTGATAGCTGTATGGAAGGGTATCTGTGGCATTTATAACTTGGTAAAAATGTTTATGTTGGTGGAAGACATGTGGCTCCATAATGCCCATAACTGGGATTATCATAACATTTATTGTCTAAACTAAGACAGGTTTGGGAGTCAAAGGGAGTGCTGTTAACTGAAAATAGGCACATACTAGATATAGCAGGTAAATCAAAGTATAAGGTTAACCTACTCCTAAGCTGTGTAGCTTTCTGGTTGTGCTAGAATAACATCTTCCAAACTGAGTATTTTCTTCCTGTGACCTCAGGTCCCCAGAGGCCACTGAAGAAGGAATAGGAAGTGTCCCAGTTAACACTTCCTAGTTCTTGCCTTTTTTTTTGAGTCAGTGAAGTGTTTGAGTAGGGACTGAAGTGATTAACATGATGTTTTTGGCAGAAATGTCTGGCAGAAGTATGTAGGTGGATTCGAAGGGCAGGAATTGTGAGTCAGGAAGATCAGCGAGGAGTTTGTTGTGGTGACTCAGCTTGCTTGTGTAAGCAGATAAAAAGTCCAGTTATCACAGAATTCTTTGTAGATAGAGGGCAATATGATAGTAGTTTTCACAGTCTTCCATTGCTACACACTCCCTAAATTATGAAACTACGTATCTATAAACAATGCTTTTCTTTAATGGCACTGATTCCTTGAGGCCAAATTACTGTTTGCCTTCTTAAACATTTAAAGCAATTGTTCTATTGACTTCTAGCAGCTTGAGAAGGATCTCTGAGTGACCCAAGAGCTGGAATTGTGTGGGTTTATTGCTAAGAGTCTGACAATGTCACAGCTTTCACTGCTGGTCTGAAGTGATAATTGACTTTTAAAGGCTGACAAAATGTAGCTGGGATATTTGTGGTTCACTTGAGGTGTTCCTTTATTATAAATTCCCTGGCAAATTTTTCATGGTTGTTTTTGAAAGTAGGTGTTCAGGGAAATCATTTCCCATGATAATATAGGCCAATAAATATGCTTTAGTAAGGAAGCCAGGGCCTGTGTATCTCAAATGGGAGACAAATGAAGGTCTTAACCATTGTTTTATAGGGATATTAACTTGCAATGTTTCTTATGGATACTTAGGTCTGTTGTGATCTTGTATTAACAAGTATGTTAAACAACTTCTTTATTCTTTTATGTATATATTTTTGAAACCAGTGTTACATTCTGAGTCTATCTTTTGCTAGCTGTATGATTTTGGTCTCATGTGAACTCAATTTCAGCATTATCAGTAAAATGAAGGACTTGGATGAATGACCTATGAGGCTACTTCTTGCTCTAAAATTCTATGACTTTTGTCCAAAGACAGATGAGTATACTAGGAAGATATGGGATACAAACACAATGGAGTTCTACTCACAATGGAATTCTATATTTATGTGTGTGTGTGTATATATATATACACATATGTGTGTATATACACATACATACATAAACAGAACTCTTTGAATTTGTCTCAACATGGATGGGCCTGGATGAATTCTCATGAGAGGATGAGAACTGGCAAAGTCTAGTTATAAGTTAGTGAGAACTTGTGTTATAATTATGGTGGCTATATTGTCTGTCCTAAAACTTAGTGCTCAGAGACTGACCAGTCTCAGCCAAAAAGAGAAAAGAATAGCTAGGAGTATACTCTGTGGCAGTCCAAGGAGGGTGAAAGGAGCTCCAGAGTAACTTCTCTGATTTCTCCCTTATTGTTCTCTCTCTATAGCCTGTCTCTCTTTAGGATTTCATCTAGGTTTTCAGACCTTGGAAAAGAGGGCTTTGTTGACCACATTCTGTTTTTATGAAAGTGGGTCTTATTGCAATAGCTCAGTTGTAAGATTGCCCAAGTTAAGAATCTTGTGCGGTCTCTGTTGTCTTTCTAATACACACTGTGCACATAGTAGGCATTATCTTTAGTAAAACCTAAGTTAGTTTCTTGCTGGTGATTTGAGAGATCATAACATTGAGTTTCAAGGTGAGGACGCTGTTGTCTTTTACACCTCCTAACAGCCTGTCTCCTACCCGCATTTGTTCATTATGTGTTTTTCTGCCGCTCTGCCTTCTTCCTCTTGCCAGCATCAATTGTGTCTCCCTGAAACATCAAGTCCTTTTGTCAGCTGATACTGTCCTTGAACTGAACAAAGCCCTCACCAGCAGGCCATGAGTTGAGTCACTTACCTCTGTCTCCGGAGGAGTTGATCGCTCCTGACAAGGTTTTGTCTGGTTTTAGTGGCACAGTTAGTGACAGCCTATGCATGTAGCAGCATGTGACCCAGCTCCTTGCCTCAAACTGTGGAGTCGTCAGAACTGTCACACAGTCAGAACGAGTTAATTCCATGCCAGCAGAAGGGCAGACTGTAATAATACCCGGCCTCTGGAGAGGGTGCTGTCAGGCAGCGAAGATGCTGCCACCCAGCCACTCTGCTTCGTGGCCAAAGATGCGTGCTGAACGGCAGTGTGCGATTCCCAGGGAACTGGATGGGTGGAAGCCTGGTGATTTTCTGTCGTTCATGGTGTTGCTGGTACTGCCAGCTGTAATCTGGGAGTGACAGTTTCAACAGGGACCATTTTCAGCTTAAAAAAAAAAAAAACCTGTCTTTTTCTTGTGGAAGCAGAAAATTGCTCTTGACCCTTCTCTTATCTTAGTTGTTTTTTTTTCCGCTGTGGCTAATGAAAATAATGATTGGGTATGTGTGTATTTGTGGGTTTCCCTGGAGACAGTTGCTGATGGTTTGTTGGTGTCATTAAGGAGCATTTTCTCGCAGTGTTCAAGAAATCCTTGGTTTCTGATGCTGGGAGACGGGCAGATCAGACATGCAAGAATTAAGATTTCACCGACTATATGAAGAGAAAATAAGTGTTGCTGTTGTGCAGTATTTCTCCACAACAGAGGTTCTGGGACATGAAAGAGAAATGTTAACAAGTACACAGACTGAGGGTTCTAGAAGTTTATGGTCACTCAAGAACAAAACACAGATGCTCAATTAGCCAAAATGGAATTGTTCAGATTTCTACTCAGTCAGAAGTCATAGTTACTTTAGACTAGGGATTGATGACCAAACTGATTTTTCTTTACCTTCATTTTTTGAAGAGAGAGAGAAGACAGATGAATGATATATATTTATTTTATATAATATATTTAATAATTTATTTGCTTATAATTAAGTAGTAATGGTATTTATGGCAACAGGGGAGTTGTGATTTATGTTAGTATGTTTGGTCCTTTTGAGTTGCTATAATTTTTCCTGAAGTGATTTTTGGGAATGAATGAGCAAAGTGGTGTCTTTTTAAAAAATGAGGAAATGTCTTATTAATTAAAGATCTGTTGCCAGCTTTACTGATTCACCCACAATCACCTAGATCAACTCAGGACACATATGCAAAAATCCCACAGAAGTCACTTAGGTTGGTTTAGGGAAACTGTACACTATAGTATATCCTGTTGTTTCTACTAGTTCTTCTGTTAATGGGAAGATACTAGAGAGAAATTCTAAAAGAAACTACCAAGTAATCCTAAATAATACCAATGAGCAAGAAAAGTGAAAGGCAGCTAGGGAAGATAATATGACTGCCGGAGTTGTTTTCCTAAGAAGTCACTCCAGTCACTGTCCATTATTGTCATGTCCTGTAAATTTGCATCTGAAGTTCTCTATTACTTTTATGTCTTTCACATGTTCTTTGTCTGTAAACTTTACTCATCCCTTAAGATTCAGATTGTAAGTCTCCTAATATAGGAAATATTCCCCAACGCTGGCCCCCTGAAGAGTCCTTGGTTCTTCTAAAAGAGGTGATCATAGGTGTTTTGTACACTCATTGGGCAAAATTTTAATGAGCTTCCTTACCTTTCTATCTTTTCTTTAGATTGACTGATTGGAGCTAGGAGCCATGTATTGTCATTTTATCTGTAATGACTAGAAAATGTCTGGCACAAAACAGATGCTAAACTGATGGTTCAAGACTGATTGAAGGGGATTTGGTGATGAGCTCTGGTGTGAGAAAAAATTTTAAGAGATGACAGTGGGATTTAATCAGGAATGAATTTCAAAGGGTGATATTTGCAATAAAATATATAAATGTAATAGCATGAATCCTGAAGAAGACTTTTAGAATGAGTTCAGACCTTTAAAGAATGTTATAGACAATTAAATTATTAAAAGGACTTTTAAAAGCTATGATTCACACAATGATTAGGATAGATGACACAAGGTTAGCACATGGCAGGGAACTAGCAGAATCTGCCTCTGTGTGCTCTATCAGGGAGTTGGAGCTAAAAGACCTTGCATAGTCAAGAGGAAACAAGATTTTTAGGAGGGAAGCTTGCTACTTTCAGTAAATTCAAGTTTCTGCAGCCAGAAAGGACAGGTTTTATTTTTTTATTTTTATTTTTTTAAGATTTATTTATTTATACATACAAGAGCTGGGGTATAGACCAGAGTCCAGGGCAGTGAGAAGATTCACCAGAGACAGAGCGGGGAGCAGAACAGGCAGACTGACTGAAACACGCTGCTGAGAAGAGCAGCGGGTGAGGCAGGAGAGGTCTGCTACGCCATGTGGGTCCCCTCCCTGGCTGGCAGCAGGGATCGAACTCGTGCTACAGTGGCTGTGGTTTGCTTCATAGTGCGTTGCTTAACCCACTGCGCCACCAGGGAGGCCCCAGGACGGGTTTTTAAATTGGTAGGTAACTGTGGAATAATTTGGAAGAGAACAGTGTTCATAATTTTGTTACACCCTCCTCATTTTCTCCAGTTCCTCCTGTTACTGCTTGTCATCTGTACCTCCCACCTCCCAGATTATTGAAGAACTGAGGTCATTTCTGTGCCTTAGGTTCTTTTCCTGTGTTGTCTTTGCATAGATGCCAAAGGGATGCAAATTCGATCCCATCACTCCCTTGTCTTTCCATTTCACCAATTATTATAGCTGTTTGCCCTGCCTCACATCAGTCTCGTCATGCTTATCATTACCCATCCTCTCCCTTCACTGCTCCCTCTCTTTTATGAAGATACCAGCGTTCCTGACTTTGTTTTTTCTGAGTTTTTGCACAGGCTGTATTAACTCATTCAAAAACATCTTTACCGAGCAAGGTCCTGTTTTAACCAATGAGGGATATAAAGGAGAATTAAAAACAGAGCCATGATCTTTATTAGGGGAGATGACCATCAATCAAATCATTATCACATAGTCAAATAAGCTATAATATTTTAATAGGAGAAGGGGAAATATAGTCTAATAGCACATGTGACCTTGTCAGCCAGGTCAGAGTCTTCCCTGGTAAAGTGAGGAGGATGTATAAGCATTCAGTGGGGCAAGAAGAGGAAGGAGGGATATTCCTAACACAAAGACCAGGATTTGCAAAGCCCTGTTCAGCTCACTGATGCTGTCGTGATGATGAAATGAAAGGAAGTCAATATGATGGAGTGAGTAGACAATGGTAGACAATATCGAACTAGGTTATATAGGGTTTGGTAAGAGACATTTGTTTTTGTAGAAAAGTCAGTTGGGAGTCACTGGTGCATTTTAAGCAGGGGCAGCAGGGTAAAACATCCCCAGAGGATTATTTTTCCACAGAATGATTACGAAAAGGGAGGTGGAATGTAGGTAAAAATTTTGGGGGTGGGTATAGTAATCCAGGAAACTGATGCTCAGTTCGGATTAGGATGACTGTGAAGAATGCGGTGGGTTGTTTTGAGAGGTGTTTGGGATAGCACTTGGTAGTGGACTAGACAAGCGGCCTGAGAAGGAAGAGCATGTTATTGAAAACTCCCAGGTGTCAAATTGGAAGGTAGAGATGGTTACTCAAAAGGGGACCTTGGAAGAATACCTAATTGGGCAGATGTTGGACAGAGTCTGAGAAACCTCAAGGGCTCTGCAAGTGGAGAGGTCAAATGAGGTCAAATGGACAGTCACTGTTTTAAAGCTCAGAAGGTAGGTTGAGGCCAGAGACATAATATTTGATCATTGAAGTCATGGACTTTGATGCAATTGCTTTAGGAGAGAACATAAAAAAATAAAGAAAGGACACAGGTTAAAGTCTTGAGGAAAAGCTAACATTTAATGAAGAAATGAAAAGGAAGGTATAAAAAGACAAAAGTCAGAACAACAAGTAATGTGATGTCACAGGAACTAAAGGAAACCAGGGTTTCAAGAGAGAGGCAAGTGTTCATAGGGGGTCAAGGAAAATGACAATAAAATATCTCTTGGATTTTTTTTCTGAAGAGGAGGAGAGTTTAGGTCTTAGGTTGGGGACAGAAGATATTAACAGTGATGGCTGAAAGAGTTTTCCCTTTTTTCTTCTTACTGATCCTCATTCATCCTTTTTGTATTGACTGAAAATTTCTCATCCAGTGAGCCTCCTATGATGTCTTACTCTTTATATTTCTACTATTCCTATTGGTTGCTTTTAAAGCTTGATTCCCAAACATTAGGCTTGCCCGTCTCATCATATATTGTTACACTTATATTATTTCCTATTTTCCTGTCAGACTATGAGAGCTGAGTAAAACCCATGTTCATCTTATATTTTCATTGCCTAGCAAAGGGCCACACATTGAGGAAATACAAATTTATTAAATGAATAAATACTGCTGATTTTTCAACTTAGATAAAATGCATGGGCTGATGAGTTTTATGGAGGTAGTTCGCAGATTATGAAAACAAATTTCAAACAGATGACTTCTGATTACTTAGATAAAAAACTCATTACCATGAGTCAGTTTGGGAGCCTGGAGAAATGGACACTTCAAGCTAATTGAAGAGTGCTTCTTTTTTTTTTATTAATATAAAATATTTGAAGAGTGCTTCTTTTAATAGAGGATGGAAAGCTCCTTTATTTAAAGGGAATACTGTGGGCACAGCATATCTGAAATTTTAGCAGACGTTCATGATATTGATGTCGCATACTTAGTAGATTACAAGCTAGCTGAACATGTTGATCTAGGGTTTAGTGGCAATTTGGGGAAAAATGTTTTGTCTGTTCTTGGTACTTCTATGATTTGAACTAAGGTTAATGATCCATCATCTCTGGATGAAGACCTTGGAGTCATCTTTGTTTCAAAGCTAGTAGTTTTTGGATTTTACTATTTTGACACAACAAACACTGTTTCAGCTCACATCATCCTGTCACATCAGCTCATTGTGTTTCATAAAAAGAATGATGAAAATAGCATAGTTGTGTAGTTTAAAGTATCACAAATCCTACATTTGAGCCTCACATTGGATCTGTGAGTTTGGTAATATTCCTATTTTATGGACTGGGGAAACTGAGGCTATAAAAAAGTAAGCAAATGAGCCATATTTTAAAAGCAGATTTTTAGGCTCATGTCAAGTGTTCTTTATCTAACTTTACCAAGCCTCCTTAGTTCAGAGATGATGTGTCTCAGGTACTTATATAACTCTGTATGATGGCATTTCTGTCCCTAAAAATTGGCATAAAACCTAGGGCAAGTCATGTAATGGAAAAACCATGCTTCATCCAACTTTGTATCTCCACACGTTCTAAGATATGATAGACACTTAATATTTGCTGAATTAATAACCATTTTTCAGAATTTCTTTATGAACAAGGACTAAGATCCCAAAGACATTTTCTTAATCTTAACCCTTAAAATTAAAACTGATCAATTGAGAAGAATTCATAGTTCATTAAAAAAACATTTTCATCACTTGTTAATATATATAAGAAAGAGTTTGTGAAATATAAATATATTTTTCCAAGATAAAAAGAGATGACATGAGGTGGGCAGTGTCATTTTACATCTTTCAAGTCTCTTTCATGTCTGGCTTAATAAAAGATAGCTTAAAAATATATTTTTATCTTTGCTTCTGTATTCAGTCTGTTGCAGTATGTTGTTTTTGTTGACATATAAAAAGAAAAAGTGAGCCTCCTACAGATATATTATTGGAAAAGAAGGAAATATTTTAATGCCATTTTCAGATAATTACGATTCTTTTGGACTCTATACCAAAACTTGAAAAATTCTTTAAATTAGTTGTTATGTGAGATGTGAAATAATATTAATGAAGTTTTCTTATTTGTTTACAACAAAATCTATTAGTCTGTCTTCTACTTTGAATGAATTGTTTTCCCATGCATGATTTTGGAACATTGTGCATTGTTCATTTGGTTTACTGAGTTCTGCAGATCACTCAAATATTGACACAGCTCATGATACAAAAATAAACAAAAATCGCACTTCATGTCATCACCAGTTTTATCAGAAGCCTTTAAGTACTGGAAAGCTGTTGAGTTCTGGGTGGTGTATACAAAGTTTCTAAGATTCTAATTTTTACTTGAAAACTCAAATTTTATTATTGGAAATCAAGGTTGTCATTTGTTTTACGTGAAGTGACAGGTTCTCTTCATTCATTTTTAATAAAATGTGTGCCTGTACCTAATTTTAAATAACCATGGTATGACTGCTAGTGCTCTTTCAGGTAAAAATGATGTTTCATTAAAAAAAAATAAGGTGGCTGGTGCAAACTGAACGATTGTACATGTGGTTTTCTTGGAGATACCCTCCATACTGGGGTAGAGCTGAAGTCTTTCATGCAGATTTCCCATTTATTACAAAGACTTTTCAGAAGATGTGTATTTAAGGGTTAAGATTTAGGTAACAATAGTATTTTTTACTAGTTTCTCAATGATTATTAAGTACACCTTCTCCTTCCACCCCCACTTTTTTTTAATTGAGTGCATGCATCGATTTATATTAATGCACCCACTGACTCACCATCACTGATTTTGTAACATCATTGTAAATATAAACATAATAAACAAGGCAGAATATGCTTTAGTGTTATTAAAAAATGGTTCCTGATCCCTCAGCCCCCCTGCAAAGGTGGCAGAGATCTCTACATATATGTAGGCCACACTTTGAAGCTTAGTGAAGTAGCAAACAGTCCATCAGTATTACGTGGTATATCTACCTCTTAATAGCTCAATTAGACAGGAATCAACATGCAACATTGAGTATATAGCTATTATATATGATCTAATAAATAATCAGACTCCATGCATTCATATTTCAGTTTCTTTCATCTGTTTCTTAAATCTCAGAAATACCTCACTAGTATTTGTACTACCCAAAGTTGACTGCTAGATATTCCCCAAACTCATTTCCTCTTTTTCTTAGTTTGTCTTGCATTAGTATGAATATTGGGTTGAGTTTCAACAATAATGTTAGAGGAGGGCCTCCCTGGTGGCGCAGCGGGTCAAGCAATGCACTATGAAGCAAATCGCAACCACTGCAGCATGAGTTCGATCCCTGCCGCCTGCCAGGGAGGGGACCCACATGGTGCAGCAGACCTCTCCTGCCTCACCCTCTGCTACCCTTAGCAGTGTGTTTCAGTCAGTCTGCCTGTTCTGCTCCCCACTCTGTCTCTGGTGGATCCTCTCACCTCCCGCGACTCTGGCTTGTACCCCAGCTCTTGTATGCATAAATAAATAAATCTTAAAAAAATTAAATAATGTTAGAGGAAAGACTGTGTGCTCTTTCCCATTAAAATCTTCTACACATGCTACTCTATGCTCTTTTCCTCCTCCTAGCTGGATATGGAAGAGCGCTTGCTGCATTTTAAAAGTGCCTGAACACTCAGGACTGTTAAGGGTGCAAGAAATAAATTTCTGTTATCTTAAATATTTAGCTAAGTTTGGTACGGCAGTTAGTCTACCTTTAACACTAACTTGAATAATAACCTTTTAATTAGAATTCATGATGATTCATATTCTTCAATGACATGCAATGACACTGTACTAACGGGTAACAACATTAGTGACTTACTTCACAGAAAAGTGAAACCCTTCGGAAAAGGATGGACCTTTCTAAATTTCTAGCAGGTTTTCCATTTATCCTCTTAGTAAAGGATCTATTTCCATATTAATCAGTGATGCAAGCTGTAATAAGGAGCAAATATTTGTCCCTTAATTATTTGGGATAATATAGTCTGGATTATTACTTTATATATGTTTCAACCCTAAAATGCCTAGCCTTGGATACCCATGGGTGTAGGCTGGGAATTAAGCAGGAAATTGGAAATGTATTCCATGAAAGATACAATGAGGAAAGTAATTGAAGATAAAGTATTATAAATAGGATGGCTCAGGAGCTTGAAAACTGCTTTCAAAAAATGAATATAGTTTTTCAAGGGGAAGTAATTGAGTAGATTCCAAATTTAAAACCTTTGGGGAATTGGTTCTTCTCCTAATTACTGATCCTTTCTCTTTGGTTTGTGAGTATGAAGCTAATTCCCCCTAGTGTCAGTTAGATAGAGATGCAATTACAAAAATAATGGATGTGATCCAGGATTTTATTAAACTTTTCTCGCTTTACTCTTATTTGTATTCAGTACAAGTCAGCATTTTAAGCTAAAATCTGGGCTATTTTCATAAACATTATATCATGGTAATAGTTACATGATCTATGTCACATTCGGTGAGGTTGTTTCCATTGATTTCATGCAATCATTTCCTATCTGGACTGTCTGTAGTGATCAATTTCCTAATTATTTAATAATTTTTTCTTAAAAACAACATCTGAATTGAGTTTCAATAGGTTGATTAAAAAATGTAAATATACTAATGCATTAATTCAATAAATATTCACTGGGCACATACCATGTGCTAAGCAGTGGAAATACAGTGATAGAAACAACTCTTATTTTTAAGTTGCTCACAGTCCAGTGGATAGCTACCTATTGAATCATCAGCTCAACTAGGTTATGGAGTGGTAACAAACAGCCCTCCAAATCTTAATGGTTTAATGCAACCAGTACTCACTTCCTATTCATACTTCACATGCAAGTAAGTCCAGTGGTGCTCCCGACCCTTGGAAACTTGATCTCATCACATGACCTCCACAGGAGCTCTGACTGGAAAAAGAACCAGTGGTTAATTGCACACTGATTTGTAAAGCTTTTGCCCAGGAGTTACACATGTCATTTCTGCTCAAAATTTGTAGACTGTAACAAGTCAAAGACCATTCCTAAGGGGGAGTGAAAAGGTCAGTCCTAAAATGTACCCAGGAGGGAAGGAAAAAGGGAACATTGTTGGGCAGCCTTCTGATGGTGACCACATTACAGACAGCTACATCGTGCAGGAAGAAAGCTAGGCAGTCCCAGCGCTGGGAGACCCGGTAGAATGATGAGTTTTATGGGAAAGGTTTGTCTATGACACTCATCAACCCTGAAGTGGACAGAGCCTCCAGTTAGGGGAATGGGGCTGAGGGAACTTAAAAATCTCTGTCCTAAATGTTTCCTCAGATTCCTGGACTCACTCAGGTCTGCCCTGTACCTGCCTCTCATTGCATCCAACTCTCCTCTACATGCTTTTGGATTAGTATCCATCTCCCCTGACAGACTTATTATCTCCATAAGGGCAGGACTCTGTCTCTCTTTCATGCCTGAGTCCAACAGATGTTGTTGGGTGATGGGATGGCCTGGCACATAGAATATACACAGGACTGTTAGTTGAATGAAAGCCTGAGAGGAATTATGGTTGGCAAGGTAGAGTTAGCCCAAGGGAGAAGGGAGGGAGAACCTTGAAGATAGAGGGCCATGACGCTCAGAAGCACAGACACATCACAGGCAAGGCCTTTTTGAGAAAGGGAAGTGCAAAGTGTATAGTTAGCTTGCTCCCTCAAGGAGGCATTTTTATTCATGCATAGCTTAATTGTCATTTTAAGAGAAAGAGAGCCAGTGTTCCACTTCTGAAACGCTCTGGGCTTCTAACCCCCCTCTTTCCTTGTCTAACTGTTTGATGAGCTGAGACCACCAGCTGGGTGAGGCTTCAATACTGTGGATAAATGTCCACAGGGGCAACAACCAGGCCACCAACCTCATTTTCACTTGTGATTCAAGTCCAAACTTTAACCTTCCTCCAGAGGAGTAGATAATGCATTAACACCTCAAACCACTCCACTGGCTCCCAGGGTACTGTGGTATCTGTTGTCTCCTAGGTCTCAGTGTAACTCCCACTTGCTTCTGATAATCACAGTCCAGGAAATTATTTCCAACAGGAGGGAAATGGAAGGAGGGGTAGTGGAGAGAGTGATGAGTAAGGGCCTCTCAGAGAGATGGCATTGTTTTCTCTGGGCACACTTTACTTCCTTTACCAGACAATTTGATTAGGATTCCAGAGGTACAGGGGTCTCCCTTCCCTGCCTACAAATATGCCCCCAAGACCCCACAAAATTATCACACTGTGTTTGATGAGAAAATTCCTGGATGTCTTTGGTGGGGTTAATTAGCAGCATTTTCCCTTGGTGGGAGATGCTGATTCTTGGTCAGCTGTCTTCAGTGGGGCCTAAGTGTTTGTGTGGAGAAAGCTGACTGTTCAGGGGGTGTTAACTTACATCAGAACTGAACTGATCAAACCGGGGCAGATGGCAGACCTGTCTCTGCCCCTTGAGCTCCTGCCCTGGGCAACTCACTAGGACACTTGATGTCTTCTGCACAAAAGGAGGGGCTGGGGATGCATCTGAATCTTTCATCTGACATGTGGAGAAGAGATTTTTTAAAACAACTTATGGTGATTATATTAAATGATTCCTTGCATATATATTTTATTCATTGCTGCATACTTTCCTTTTCTCAAAATTAGTAGAGGTGTAATGACATTGTGCTGGACCCTTTCTTTTCACTCACCTGGAATGTTGACAGCTTATTGTTTGCACCTAGTCACATGTGGCTATTTAAATTCAAATTTAGTAAAATGAAATAATTTAAGATACTTCCTCAGTCGTGCTAATCTCAGTCAAGTGATCAATACCCAGGTGTGGCTAGTGGTTGCCACAGTGGGTATTTTCATCATTCCAGAAAGCTCTATCGGACAGCATTGTCTTAGACCTCTGTTCTCCAAAGTGGGATGGATGAGAGTAATCCCAGTGTTTGTAAGACACCTCGCTACGTCAGGGAAAGAAAGTGTTGGAAATTGTGTTTATGACATCTAGTTCTAGGAAGTAGACTTGGAGATAGAGCTTACCCACGAGGTCTGTGTTAGGCAGTGCTCTCGGGTTTAACTCTTCTGAGGGAAGTGAAGGAAGGAGGACTAGTGGTGTGGTCTCAACAAATACCTCAACTGACCCACAGGGACTTCTGAGCATGGGAAAGCCTTTTAGAATTTTCCAGAGTTGCTGAGAGGGTTCCCACTTATACTTCTGTAAAGGACCAGGCAGACACTCTCTCCAGTAACTGAGGGTGTCTTTCGATCCTTCAGGGGAATATGGCTGGTGAATCAGAATCTCTGTGTCATTTGGTTTCCCTGTATTTGTTCTAGAATGTTCAAAATTCATTAATGTAGTCGTAAGAGAATTTAAAATTCATAAATTTATAATTTATAAGTGAATATAGGTATCCTCCACTTTCTGAAAGTTCACTTTGCTTTTACAAAAGACCTACATTAGTCCCTGCTTTTACTAACTGAAAAAAATCTAAAAAGGATTTCTGCTTTTATAATAAAAGGTTAAAAAGAAAGGAAGTCCTGTGTTGCTTGCAGAAGGAATATGGGGAAAATGAACAAGGGGTTAGGAAAAAAGAAGATAAAAGCAGGCAAACTATAAGTCTGAGACACACAGTGGGGGATGCGAGGAAGAGGGAGAAGGGTTAAGACAGGGAAGGGAAGAGCAAACAAGAGATCATGGTGATGGGTCATGGTGATGGTGGGTTTTATGGGGATTAAATGTGAGAGGAGAAACCAAACATTATACTTAAATGAACAGTGTTCTAAAAAAAAGAAATTAGAAAACAATAAGCAAAACAAAAAGGAAAAAGTTCAGTGTTGGTTTTGCATTGACCATTCTAGAGGCAGCAAGCTTACCCCCAGCAGCAGCATGGCACCTGTTATCTCCTTCCTTGGGAGCTATTTTACAACTGTGTCAGCTTATTATATAAAAATCATATTTCTGCTTTTACTATACATGTGTGCTACTTTGGATTTTCTGTGTTATTTGATATGGTTTGTAGGCAATTATTTTTGGGTCTGGGAACCCTCAAAAATTTTTGCATATAAAGGAATGGTAGCTGCTTCTTTGTTATCCTGGTTCTGCTTATGAAAATTTTCATAGGGATGCTTACTTTTGGATAACAGGGAAGACCTGTACCTGTACATATAATCTGTTTCATACTAAATATAATTTATGCATAAGTCAAAAAGCTTGAAAATCAGCAGTCTGAATTCTAAATTGAAACTCAGACTTTTATGTTCAGTTTAGGTTTTTGTTGTAAACTGTGGCAAGCTGGTGTAATCCAGCAGATGATCAGTTTGTTCATTCAGAACAGCATTCCTTTTTTTTTTTTTTAGTGTATGTGAATGACTTTATGTGACTGACAGTCAACTGTTCCAGTTGGCTGGAGGCTCGATGTTTCACTGTTGTCTTATGTTCAGTGATTTCGCACACTTACATGGACTCTTTGCATCCTGAAAACATTTGAGTTTGCAATCCCTGGTTTGCACAGGAACAGACAAGAGTGGTCCATGCTGGAAGCAATTGAGGTAAGAGAAGAAGAGCACAGTAGGGAGGGGAAGGAACTTAGGGACAAAACTTACAATAAATGAGAATATAATGTTGTGGAGTGGAATTGGTCACTGTTTTTAGAAATAAATTTGTATTTATCACTCTCCTTGGTGGGTAAAGTAGTGAAGTTTATAAAAGCTCTCTAGCGTATTAGAATCTCAGAGTCCATTTCCTAGGTTGGAAAAAGGAATTAATATTTAGTCAGCATTTAAGTGGTAACTTACTTATATCAATGTTATTTGATTTTTTCAATGTGCCCACTATATCATGTATGGTATGAGTATTACAGGGTTAGGGAAAAATATGGCTTCATCAGTGACAAGGAGATGGGTGTGAAGCTTTTAACAGAAAGTCCCTTCAGTATCTTTCCCCTCTGATTGGAAACCTATGTTTTGACCTTGACTGTCAAAGAATTTATTGCAGAGAAATTCATAAGCCAGGGGCCACAAATTCAAGAGCCATCTAGAAGTTGGCAGGTAATGTGAATGTGTCAGTCTGTCCCATATCCGACAATAAAGACGGGTGGAGACGGTGGTAAGATGGCGAGTCCATGTTCCCTTTGCAGAATATGGCTGTTGTGATCAGGGAGATCTTCAAGACTTAATGGTGGCTATGAAGTGAGATCTGATCTTTACATGTTGGTATTATGGAAAGTCGAGGAAAGTGGAGCCATTTTAAAAATGGAACCGGGGTAGTGTGTTAAAGAGAAACTGCATTGCTTGTCTTGTTTGAACTAGGTCAAAGACCTTTGATTGGGCCAAAATAATTGTTCTAAGAAACCATCAAACAAATAATTGTTTGAGCAGTCATCTGGATCACAATGACTGATGATTATGGACTTTATGCCTGAGGATAGAATCAGTAACCAATTATGTACAGCTAAGAATAGTTTACGTTTGTTAGCACTGATTAACTCTTTAACCAGTGACTTCATTTTTCTCTTTACATAAAAGTTTCTATCCCTTTTTTCCCTTTTTTAGGATAAGTTTTGTGTGCCTTCTAAATCTGTGCCACTGAATTGCAAGTCTCTGATCCCAAGTAAACATGTTTTGTCTTTTTAAATGATCTTCACTTTCTGTTTGACAGCACTCAATTAAAAATACTGTACGTCATAAGAGTCACATCTGGTGGACAAGTCAATTTCTGTTTCTCCTGGTGACCAGAACCAATGTCCCTCTCCAAGAAGGAGAAGACTCAGGTTTGAAATTTGGGGAGCCTTCGTGTTGTCCCTCAGAGAATGTTGACGTTGGAGACATCTGTTCATGTCTCTATGAAGTTCATAGCATGAACTTCTTAAATACTGGTGAGCTGGTCCATAAAGAAACTCTGAGCAGGGGAGGACTGCATCCTTCATTTCCTTAGTCAGTAGAAGTTTGCACACAATTGTTGCAACTCTTACTGATTCCTGCTGATTCCTGCTTTAGTTAGTTTTAGAAAACTAGACTGTCCTCAGTTTTCAAACATGGCCTTGAAGCACTTTTGTAGAATCCTTTGCTGTCACTTAACATCATTTCTGACTGGCAAACTAAGTATGAAAATGGCACCCTTTTACCTCATGCTAACCCAATATATATAGTCAGTAGCAGTTAAGATGTTTGACCTTTGACTTGGATGGGGAGAAAAGAGGAAAGAGCAAGCATATCCACTACTGGGTGCAATATATGATGGTGATTTGGACCATCATCATCCTGATCACAAAGTTTTTATTCAACTTGTCCTGCCCCCATAGAGGAGATCATGAAAGTGTTGAAGAGTTAATTTTCCTTGAAGCAAAAAGTGATGGCCCTGGTGTATGGTCCCTAGAACAACACAGGTTTTAACTATTGGGTGATTATTTTTCTTTTGAACAATGGGTGATAGGTGCAAGATTCTGAAATTAATAGTCTGGTTGGTCTCTTGTGACAAGAACTTGCGAGTATTCCATATTCCTTGCTATTATCATTGACTGGTGATGAAAAGGAGCTTTTGTGGCAACCATTTTGATTGGTTGTGTTTACTATTTATTTTTTTAAGGATTTATTTTTACTTATGCATACAAGAACTGGGATGTAGGCCAGAGGTGTAGGGGGTGAGAGGATTCATGGAAGACAGACTGGGGAGCAGAACAGGCAGATATACTGAAATCCACTGCTGAGGGGAGCATCAGGTGAGACAAGAGAGGTCTGCCATGCCATGTGGACCAGTTCCCTGGTTGGGGAGCAAACTCATGCTGGTGGCTGGTGATAGCTTGATAGTGCTGAGACTTAATCCTTTGCACTACCAGGGAGGCTCACTTGTTTACTATTTAACACAAGATCCTCATAATAGTTTTTTTGTACTATATTTGTAGTTTCTTGACTATTTATTAAACCATTAAGAGTTTTTTCTTTAATTTAGTTCTGTAACCGGGTTTTGGGTTTCCTCAGTTCTTCACTATGGCCACATAAGAATTCAAAGTCACATTGCTTTGCAAAACAAAGTTAAGTTTACACCTGGGAAGAAATCTCTGTGGTCAAAGTCCATGGAAGAACAACTGCACTGAATGTGGGGACTTCTGCTTAAATGGGATGTAGGGGGCTGTTTACTTCATTCCTTTTGGGGTTCACTGCATGTGTACTCCCAGGGTGTTGGTTTATCAGTCTGGGCAGGAGTTTCTAAGTCATTCCTCTTTCTGTCCTCTCTGCATATAGTTTCATCAGCCTCAGCAGCAGGTTGGAATAGGGAACTGCCTTCCCCTCTTGGGCATTTCTTGGCCCTCCCTGGGTTTTGTTGGCTCTGGCAAGTATTTCCTATAGTCCTGGCTGTAGCTGGTCATTAATTTTCTTTATGTATTGCCCTCCCTGCCCTACTGCCTAACAGTTTTCCTTTGCAAATCCTATACATTCATCTCACTGCTTTCTACTGTCTTTAGGTAGTTCAAATTAAAAAGAATTCCATTGGTATAGTTATAACTAGTTATCTTGGATCCAAATGATTAATGGAGATACCCCACAATCAGAATAAGCAACAACCCCCATGCCCCACCATTGTCCCCCTACCTCTTTGTCCAAGTCCCCTGTTACAAGTTATAAGTTACAGTTTACTACACTTGGTAAAGTTATTGTATTTAGTAAATGAAGCAAATGTGGCTATTGCTACATCATGACAAGCAGAGACAGACCCTTGATATCTATTTAAATGAGTCAGTCAGTGGTGGCTCTTCTGTTTTGTGTGAGACAAAGGGTTGGGGGGTAGTCTGGGATTGGTATGTTTAGAGTTTGGCAAGAAATGTATTTCTCAATGGACTTCAAAGTAAATTGATTTTATGGCAAGAAGAGGCAGAATTTCAGAAGCTTTAAAAAAAAAAACAAAACTGTGAGGAGGAAATGGAAGGATGTTCCCTCCTATTTTCTGAAATTCATCCATTTCATCTGTCCAACCAACCAACCGTCCATCTCTCTCTCCTACTCTGCAATTCTTCCTCCCTCTTTCTCTTCCTTCCTCCTTCTCTCCCTCCCTCCCGCCATTCAACCAACTAATATTACTAAGTTCTTCCAATATTTACTGATAAACCCTGAATTTTTCAACGTGGGGCTAGCATAATGCTGAATTGCAACCTAATGCCCATTTAGCACCTAGCCACTCTGTCCCCACTTGTGGGGTCATCACTTTTCTTTTTAACTCCACTCCCATCCCAACCTATCTCTGTTCTGTTCAACCTTTCTCTGTTCTGTATATCCACTGCCTTGTTCATTCTGTGAGTTTCCCTCCATTGTCACGTGGGTCGCCTAAAGAAGGCTCTGATATTAGTTTGCTGTGCCTTGTCAGTTCAAATCAAGTCACGGCAACTCAAGCCCACCCCGTGGGCAAGTGCTTGACAGCTCTCCTTGTCAGCCCACTGCTGAAAGGCAGGCAGCAGCAGCGAGTGGGAACCAGTTAATTAGCAGTGACTACTACCAGGTTGGGATTTTTTTGTTTAATGCTTAGTTAATTTCACAGTAATTGAATTTGGACTCAGCTTACAGAGACTGGGGTGAAAGGTTTTGTGTGGAACCCTGGTATTCTCTAGCAGGAGAATGAAAAAGGCTATTGTTCTAAGGCCTTCCTGGCCTCTTCTCATGACCCTGTGAATGTTTGGGGGCCTGGCATTTCCCACAGAAGGATATTTAAGAGCAGGCAGGGCAAAGAAAGTGATGTGGCTCCTTCCTGTCCTCAGAGAAGGGCATCGGAGTGGGTGAAAACTATATGACTATACAAGCTTCAGTGGTTTCTAGGTGCTGGTCACAGGGATAGGCTTTTCATGCATATTTTTCATTTCTTCCCCACGATTATCATGTAGGTGGTATTATTGTCTTCATTGAGCTTGAAATTCAGCAACTTACTAGTATCACAAGGAAGAAGTAGTCCATAATTTAAACTTGGGTGCTTCTGAATCCTAAACTCAAAATCCTTCAACTCCTCTTTGGAAGAGGAATGGAAAGATAGAGAAGTTCAGATTTTCTGAGTTTTAACTTCAACAGGAACTCCTACCAACTCTGAGGCTAGATTTACAGTGAAGTTTCTCCTAACCATCCTACTTTTTTCTTGGTGCAAGTTGGTATTCACTCGACAAAGCCAGTATTCTTATATTCCTTATTTATTGATTCTATGTTTTTATCATCAACAGAATAGATTAACAGGAATATTTAATTTCTACCAATAGAAAGTCAGCAAAATATAATTTGGGTTTAAAATGAATGGCATTGCTCAATGATTAGAAAAACACTAGGATAACACAGAGAAATGAAAGATTAGTTGAAATTAATTTGATCATGGGTGTGGAGCCATGGACACAAAGCCTGATTGTGTGACTGTTGTTCATCTCTGTAAGTATCTCAGAGAGATCTCTATGTATTGTTATGGATGGAATGTATTTCCTCCAAAACTTACATACCCATGCCCTAAATCTCAGTGTCACATATTCGGTTCTATAAGGAAGAAATTAAGGTTAAGTAAGGTCATAAGGATGCGGCCTTGAACTTACATAATAGTGTCGTTATAAGAAAGTGTTCTCATTCTCTGTCTATCCCTCTTCCATTCCCTGCCATATGCACAGAAGTGGTCTTGTAAACAAGCAAGATGGCAGTTGGCTACAAGTCAGAAGAAAAAACTTCTATCTTGACTTGAACTTCCAGCCTCTGAAACTGCAAGAAATGAGTATCTGCTGTATGAGCCATCCAGCCTATGGTATTTTGTTATAGCAGCCTGAACAGACTATTACATGTGTATTGGTGCACTTTTCTCTAGATGACCAGAAATATGCCCATTGTAACTCCAGGCAACAATGGTCCCATCTATCAACTTAAGCGGGAAGAGATTGTTATCTGTGATTGTTTATAGTCAGAAAAATGCTGTTTTCACACCGTATCCTAGACCAATCACTGTATGGGGAAGGAGCAATATGGAGGATAAATTATGATTGGCCCAGCCTGTTACCAGAAAAAGGAGTATGGGCAAGCTTCTAGTACATACCAAGAAACAAAAATGGTAATGACAGTACACTTCCCCCAGGGAGAAGTGCTTTTTTGTGCCATAGTAGAGGAATAAGTTCTGACTTTGGAGTTAGCTCAGCATGCTTTAGTATTGGCTGTAGTGACTGATAATTATGATGCCTGACTTTCAATTTGAAGTCAAATACAAATAATTTTCATGTTGTTGGTGTTCCACTGCACAGTCTCTTCAAAGGATAACAGTATCTTCTTCACTATTGTGTTTGAATGGGTCTTAGTATGATTGTATGTAAGAATAGTGTTGTGTTTTCTAACAGATGCTGAACCAGAAAGAATTGTATGAGCATTTCCAGTGTGGACATAGGTGGGGGGGAAGGTTAGCTAAGCTTGGCAAGAAAAATTTTCCATTTTCTCCCTAGACAGAATGCATATCCTAGGATGTCAGTAAGAATTGATTTTCAGAAGATTCTGTTCCTGCAGGAGGGTGATATTTCCATAGAATGAAAAGATAATATTCTGAAAGGATTTTATGTTTGAACAGAGGAGAGTCTCCATGGAACAACACCCACATTTCAAAGTTGTCCCTACTGTACTAAAATGGGATTGTAAACATATAATTAATGGATTTGATTGACAAACACTGTACAATATATCTTCCCATTTGCATCATGCCATTTATGTTTTAAAAAGGATCCTAGCTAATATTTTTATAATTGCTGAATGGAAAACTGATTACAGAGTGCTCTATTCATTCACCTAAGAACCATAACTCAACAATACTCAGTAGCATCACTGGAGAGGACTTTGAACAGTTTAGTTAGTGATTCTTAACAACTGTCAGGAAGCAGGGAAGTTAGATATGATCAATTTTTTCATGATAGTTAGCTTGTCCAGGAAGACAATGCTTGAAGTTATAAAAATAAAAAAGCCACATCTGGAGTAACATATTTTATGAAATTTAAAAAAAAAAGTCACTAAGTCTTCCAAGTTGTCAGTTTTGATTTTTAAATCATGAAAATTTTAACGAATCCAGTTCCTAAGATCAGAATTGCTAGTGGGTTTTCAGTTTCTGGTACATTAGTTGTATGATTTGGGGAGAGTAATCCAGCCTCTGTATGTCAACTCTGCCATCAGTAAACTGGGCACAGTAGTGAGTTCTCTGTCTACTGACCAGTGTTAGTTTTTGCAAGGACTCAAGGCCAGTTCTTCTGACCAAGAAAATGAATGAGAACTGCAGTACTTTTCAAAATGCTCTCCTCCCTTTTTTCCTTCATTATTTGATCAAGGAAGACAATTTGGACAGAGGATGTTACAAGGACATCTTGTCTTTGATAGTGGGCACACTGTGAAATATGCAGTGACACAGCACAGAGATTTTCAGTTTTCAAGGCATTGACTTCCACCTGTGTATAGTATAAAAGACCAGTGCTCTAGCTCCTGAGCCATGGAGCCTGCACTCACCCGTATGTAATACACAGCAAGTTGTGCTATATACTTATCAGAATTATTATTTGTTACTTTAAGACAAAACATTCTGTTTTGTAAACCTGTCTTGGGGTTCCTATAATTTGAGACTGATTTTCGTTGTTTAATAATTCATAAAGGGAACCATAATGAACCATAATGAGAGAGTCAAAATCCTCTGACTGCAGAATCAATGTCCCTCAAGGAGAACAGAACACCAATCTTCATGGAGGGACAGTGGCTGAATTAGTTTTTGGGTGGACCCTCTAATTATCATGCCTGTTAACACTGGGAGGTGCCATTGCTGGGGTATCCATCTGATATACTGGCAGTTGTCTAAGGCAAATCAGAACTTTTGGTTACTCTTCCATCTTTCTGATCTTCCTCAAAATTCACATGCATGGAATGGAAGTGACTCTCTTTATCTTGAGTTTTAAGAATAAAAAAATTGACCGTTTCAAGGAAAAAATTGCATTGTAGACTAATCATTAACTCTTGTTCTTCAGTATATGAAGATTTGCAAAATTCCCTGAGAGTTCTTTTGCTTTTGTGTTTGCATGTTCTTTGATGTATTCAATGGATTCTTTTATCTCTTTGAGTAGATTAATTATAACTTAAAAATTTTACCTTTTTTTCTCTATAATGTCTACATTTCATCAAAGTTATTTTTCTTGACTTATTTTGATCATTTCCCTTTAAATGTTTCCCTTCAGGAGCTGGTAATCCTTGGTTTCTTACTCATGATTTATAATGAGACTTCTCACCACATACCCAGTCACTGCACCCTCCTGCAGATGCCACATCATAGCTTTACTAGGAAAACTTCTGGGGCTCCCAATTCCCTTTCATGCTTCCTTCTCTTCATCTTGGAGTTTTCTTAACAGATATTTCTTTGTTGTTTTATTCTTGTGATGCTCCCTCCTTAGAACACCTTCCCCAGACGCACTTCCAACCACCTTGGTTCTTATCTGTAACTTTTCCACCTTTACTCTTGTTCTCACAGGATCGTCTAGTTGGCATATCTGCTCTTTACCTGCCTCCTTTGACTGGTCTACATTTCAGCTATTTTTTGCTTAGTTCTAAAACTGCTACCTCTCAGAAGCCTGCTTTGATTCTCCCCACCAAAGATAAGTTCTTCCCTGACACACTCTCTAAATTCCACTTGCCTCTTTGTACCATTCAGGGTGGTACATAATTTTTTACACTTATGACTTCAAAATCTAGCTGCTAGGAAGTGAAAAGTTTGCACAAAGGAGATCCAGAAAATGTTTTATATGTATTATCTTAAAAATACTTAAATCACTTGAGTTGAAATTAATAATTAATATAAAAAGATGTGTTCAACTTTTTATTGAACTTTCTCTAAAATATAAATGTGTGCATATATCATGTTGATATTAATGATCATGTTGTTATTTCAAAAATTAGCATATGGGAAAATGTGCAGATTTTAAGTGTAAAGCTCCTTGAATTTTTATGTATACGCTTCTATAGCTACCATTCAGATGAAGATAGAACATTTCCATTACTTCACAAAGTTTCTATTCATGTCAATAACCTCACAAGTTATTTTGTTTTTTGGCTACTTACAACTTATCTTAAATTGAAAGCAAGTTATCCTTAAGCTACTTTTTCAGCTTCCATTTTGCTCTCCCGCATCCACCATATTTTCTGTTATTGGAGTCATGTTGGTTCTTTTTATTTTAATGTTAATATTTTATTTTCAAAGTTTCTTTGTTGTACAAAAGTAAAAATGCTGTTATAATCTCAGTGTAACTGGTACTCACAGATGGTTGATTCACTAATCACAGCTATCCACACAACAGAAAGAGTCTTACTTGAAAATCTAACAACGCTTCCCATTTTATTGGAATGAGGCTCCTAAGTTTGGTGGTAAATTTCCAAGTGGGACAGAGTGAAAGATGGAATCCAGCAAAAGTGGCCTTTCACTTTTCGGGTGGGTGGATGTCCTGGAGTTTGTGTCACAACTGCCTTTATATTTTTCAATAGCCACTAAGTTCGATATGAGCGGTCCAAACAATATTGAAAAGTTCTTTTGATTCTTAAATTTTATTTGGGTCTTAATCATCTTGTCACTTATCATTTGTTTTTCTCTTCCTCTTTCACCTTTCCTGCTTTCTTCCTCCTCTCCATCCTTATCGTTTTCACCAACCTCTGCAACCTACCCAGAATCTTCTTCCTCCTCACTGACTTTGCATTTGTTTGTCCTCTTCCCCTTCTACATCTTCATCCTCTTCATCATCAAGCTCTTCCTCCTCCTCAACTTTGTTCTCTTCATCTTTTTCCTCCTCCTCTTCATCTACATTATCTACCTTGACATTTGAGTCAGGGTCTTCTGTATCTCTTTGGTCATAGTCATCTAAATAAGTGAGCTGAGATAGGAACTCTGTCCCCTCCATGAAGATACTCTCTCTTGGTAGTCACTCAGGTTAGTAATCTCACAGTTGAACAGGTGAGGCTTTTCAGACATTCCAATTTTTCTAAGGAATTTTGCAGAGGAAAAATTCCTTAGCACCTGGTCTAAGGTGCTGATATCTTGCAGCTTATTTCCACTTGTGAGACATCTTTTTTATTAAACTGAGGAACTCTAAATCCACAAATTCATCTGCCAAGCCCTTAATTCCCCTGTCATTTTATTTGCAATTGTACAGGACAAGTTCTAGAACAGTGGCTGGGGTCAGAATTCTCAGCTCCATGTTCCTCCTCTTCAAGTACATGGTACCCTCTTTCAAACTAACTTTCCCCAGTGGAGGCAAAAGGGGCAGAGGTGTCCTGATTTGTGTGGAAAGGATTTTCAGAAGGGTTCTGCTTGCCACAACATGGGCAGTGTAGTCCTAGACAGGCAAGTGGAGCTTTGAGAGCAGAGAGAAACCATGGAGGGGACAGGAAATGGAATACGGCATTGTTTTCACTACTGCTAACTCTGCTGTGACCCCCAACACTGCCTGCTTCTACGTGAGGAAGTGCGCTTTCTCTCCTTCCTTCCTCCGTGCCAAACTGTTACAGGGCAACCCTAATATAAAATGGGTTTGCCTGATTGGGTTTTTACTTGCGCGTTTGAACGGCACTTATAATGCCCCAATTGCAGGCACACACAACAAAGGTTAATAAAGGGTTTTATTTATAAGGAGAAATAGCATAGTGAATAATATAAGGGGAAGAGAGGGATACAGATTTGTAAATATTTTACCAGTTTTTTGGAGCTGGAACCCAACGGTGCGCTGAGAGCTGACTTTTAAGGAAAAAGGACCTTTTAAGGCCCATGTCTCCCTCCCCCCCCCCCCCCCCCCCCCCCCCCCCCCCCCCCCNCCCTCCCTCCCTCCCTCCCTCCCTCCCTCCCTCCCTCCCTCCCTCCCTCCCTCCCTTCTTGTCCCTTTTATATTGACTGCAAGACAAGATTAGAGGAGATGAATGCCTTCAACTGTTGTTTCTCTGCAAAGCTCTTTATCAGTCCTCCAATTCTGAGTGTTAACCTGACTGGATTCTTGGTTGGAGATATTTTCTATTCAACATGTTGAAAATTTCATACCATCCCTTTTTGACTTGTAAAGTTTCTGCAGAGAAATTTCGTGACAGTCTTATTGGGGTGGGGGGGGTCCCTTCCACAAGACTCTGGTTTTCTCTGGATGCTTTAAGTTTTGCCATTTTAATAATACTGTGTCTTAGTGTGTCTGTGTTTGGGTTTATTTTGTTTTGAGCTTCTTCAATCTAAATATCTATTTACTTCCCTAGTTTAGGAAGTTCTTAGCAGTTTCTTCAAATAGGAATTCTCTCCCTTTCTCTCTCTCTTCTTCTGGAACTCTTATGATGAAAGTGGTGTTTCTCTCGATGCTATCCCATAAATATCTTATTTTGTTTTCATTTTTCTTATTTTTTTCTACTTTTGTTGGTCTTTTTGGATATTTTTCATTACTCTATCTTTTGTGTCATTATTACTTTCATCAGCTTCATTGAATCTACTGGTGAGATCCTCTATTGTATTTCTTTTTTTTTTCAATGCGGCAAAATTTTATTTTCTCTCTCTTACATGATTTTTATTCCTCTGCAAGAAATGGATAGTGTATATAAGCAGTCATTAAATTATCTGAATAAAACATTTAAAAATAAAACATTCATTCTTGGTTTACAGAATTGTCATTAATATCTAATTGTTTTCACTTGACTTTTTTTTCTTTGAAATTAGTGTTTTTTATTATTATTTAATTTTATTATATTTAATTGAATTTGACATCGTTTGTTTTCCCCAGTGGGTTCCCACCACCATTTCATCCGTGCACCATCACCTCAGTCCCTTGTGCTCTTTACATCTCATCACTGTCTTTGTATTTCTAATTTCAAATGTTGCAGTCTTTATTTCTCTTTGGAGCTTTCTAATATTTTCTGTTTTTGTTGTATTTCTTGTTTTGTTCATCTATTAGTCTCCTAATTTCAATAAGCAACATTAAGACTGTTGCGCTAAAGTCTTTCCCCTGTAGTTTTGTTAATTTTGTTTCATTAGGGATTTTCCTCAAGTTTTTGTTGTAATCCATTGATTGGGGTGAATTCCTGTGCTTCCTCATTCTGTTTGACACTGTGATTATTTCTATAGATTATCCTAGGCTGCTTTCTCAGTCCTGCTGTGACATTCTTGCTTTAGAATTCCAGGAGAGAGGTATTGCTCATGGTTGGTATGCTTTCTGTTGTTGTTTTGGTTGAAACCTGATCAGCAATAAGGGTAACTCAAATTGCAGAGTCAAATTGCAGCCTACAAAGGGTAGAGCAGATATGTGGGCAACGTAGAGGCATCAGCTGTAGATTTCCCAGGCCCATCAGCTCAGCTCCAGTCTACCAGTCAGTGTTCCTTATGGTATGCAGTGCTTGCCTAGCTGTGGAACACTAGGGGCTCAGGGAAGACCCCAGAGTCTGGGCAGAGTAGAGAGGGTCCCTGTAGGGTAAAGGTTGATCAGGTATTTCCACCCTCCCACTGTGATGATGGACACCTGTGCTACTGCGAGCATTCCAGGGTGGGCATGCGCAAGTGCGTGCACCTGTGTCGGACACGGGCATAAATGGGCGGCGTCATGAGGACGCCAGAACTATGAGAACTGCGAGGACGAACTGTGAGGAGGGCCGACCGACAGGACGAAGGAGCAGCAGCAGCAGCAGCAGAGAGAGAAGAAGCAACTGAGAGGGTGAGATGCGCTGGGGGCTGGGAGGCCTGCCAGCCTCCCGGCCCCCCAGCACCCCTGCCTGCCATGTACCTGGCCACCGCTACTAAATAAAGTATGAAAAGCCACCAAGGGCTCCAAGACTCCTTTCCTTGACCCGTCTGCTGAGAACCATCCTGAACCCTGCTCCAGTGCCACCTCCATCCTGCTGCGACAGTCCCCTTTGGGGTGACCAACCTAGTCACCTGCAACTCCCCCTGTATCAATTCCAGACCTTCCCAGAGATTAGTGTTCTTTTGTGGAGGCAAGGAGGTGGGGGTCACTGGTCTGCAGAAGGCTAGGAGTCAAGGCAAAGTCTGGAAGTCTATGTGGGAGAAAGGAGAGTATCTTCAGATTGCCAGTTAGCCACCAGAAGCCCTAGCTGTGTTTAACTCCTGCTAGGCTGTCAGCATTCTATATAGTAGGTAGTACTTCACTGTCTTTGGTAGGCTAGGAGAGCAAGGAAGCTCAGGAAGTCCAGGGGAGGGAGAGTAGGTGCTCTTTGGGATATCCAGTTAGCTGCCAAATCCCCAGATAAGTCAGCTCCATACCTGCCCAGCCACCAGTTTCCCATGTAGTAGGTGGCACTCACCTTGCTGTAGTAGGCTGGGAACTGATGGGAAGGGAAGATTTCATTGCTGGTAGAGGTTGAGGCTTGGCTACTAGGAACCAACTTCCCTGCTAGAGTTAGGGGGAGATGTCTCTGTGAGTCTAGGCTGGGGGAATTTATAAGGACTCAGAATTTGAACATCCTCTCCAGATTTAGCAATGGGAGAGGGAAGGAACAGTTGTCCCTACCTCTCTGTAGTTGTTCTAGAGATGTGTACCCTCAAATCCAGACTCACCTCTGCTCTGGCACAGCTGGCAGTGGGGTGGTGGAGGCTAGAGCTATGCACACTGCCACTGCTGTGGTTGGTGCTCTACCCTCCTCGCTGCTCTGCCAAGACCACAGGCTTTTAGATCACACACCTTCATTAATGCAGTGTGGGCAATCAGGTATTCTCTGGTTGTAAGTTGACAGGAGGAATATTAACAAGTGAATCTTAAATTCTACTTAATTTAGTTTACTTTAAATAGCCATATGTGACCAGTGACTACTATATTATCCGGTTAAAATTACAAACCCTGTAATAGCAGGGGTGATGTCTTATCTAGTTAAATTTATGTATATTGGAATATATATATCAATTTCATACAGGTTTTATAATATATTGGATATCAGAAATATGTTAGATATTATATCTATTGTTTTATGTGGCCTACCATATATACCTATATGTTATATCTATTTATATTTATGATCTATTTTATACACACATATCTAAACAAATATGATATAAATTCAGGAAACTAACATCTTGCTTAAATTTGGTAAGTGTTTTATCTTGCACGTACTATTTCGAGTTGCCCACATTTCAAATATGTTTCTGATTTTTTTGTGTGAAAATATAAAAAGCCCCTCCAAGAATAGGACGCCAGTTTAGGAATGAAACTTCCTCTCTTGCTTAAAGGGCTGTGTTTTCCTATGCAAATGTAGCAAAGCCTAGAAATTAGCAATGACTGCTAAATTAACACACTTGAAGAGCTTGGCTGGTTCTAATAGGCAGTCAAATGGTCTTGTTACATTGTAATGGTGCCAAGCTAATTGAAGTGATTACTGTTGCTCATGAGCAGCCTTTTTGAAGTAGAAGTCTTTTAAATTATCCATAGACGTTAAATGTCAGACACTATTGTGTAATTATACTTTGTAAATGCTGAATGTCATAAGGCATCACAGGTAATTGAGGTTTACAGAGAAGAGCTTTTTCTAAACCTAATTGGGCATCAACTCTTTGTCACTTTTTCTAAATCTAATTGGGCATCAACTTTTTGTGCCAGGGGACACTCCAGTACCTCCCAGTCTCCCTTTCTTCTGCACCTTATCCCACTGGTCTTACTCATGGAGCCCCACATGTCACGATGGTTCCAAATCATTGAGCTTATAAACCTCTGTGTCTGTATCATCCACCAGAATCTTCAGGGACTGCCTCACTGCTTTGGGATATCACAGGCTGAAGCTGTCTCGGAAGCCAGGTGTGGCTATCTGATGGCAGAGGAGGATCGTCTGAATGAAATGCTAAGTCCTTTAAATTCTCAGAGTGATCCCAGAATATTCTGCATGTTCTGGGGTTTTGAGCTGTGTTGATGTGTGTGAGTTACTTTGCAACATATCTTTCTATGATATTAGAAATGGAGGTTTACATGGCCCTAAGGAAGCCCACATTTTGTCCTATTTTATTGAATAGGTCCTATTAGAACATACATTAGGATTCTAATTATTATTTTTTTTAATTAATGAAGTTTCATTGTTTTACATTCTTGTGAATATTTTAACAATGTAGGATTTCTCCCCTCGGGGTGGTCACTGAATCTCTCCCTCCAGAGTCCTCCACCATAGTCTGTGTGTTCCCTCCTTCTCATCCCTCCCCCTCTCCCAACTCTACCCCCTTCCCTCTTGAATGCCTCAGATACGGTAAGCTTTCAAGTGCTGGTTTAAAGTTGGTTGTTGTCTAAACCTTTGTTTGGTTTCTCTCTGTCCCACATGTAAGTGACACCATTCAGTGTTTATCTTTCTCCTTCTGGTTTCTTTTGCTTAGTATAATCCTTTCCAGTTCCATCCACATTGCAATTTTTTTCTTCTTTCTTTTTGGCTGGGTACAGTGTACTTTATTGATGGTACATGACAAGGCAGTGTTCCCTAAGCACTTCGACTTCTCCAGGGGTCTGGGATGGAACTGTGACAGGTGAGGAGACTCACGGTATGGATGAGTGGGGAAAGGACTCCCCAGCAGCTGAGGGCACTGTTCTTCTTCTTGTGCGCTCACTGGGGCTGGAGATCCAGGGGGCTCTTACTCCTTGGAGGTCATGTAGACCATGGGTCCACATGAATTTGATACAGCCACATTCACTGACATACCAGAAAGTGAGCTTGATACAGTGGTCATTGAGGGCAATGACAGCCTTAGCATCAAAGGGAGAGGCTTGGCATTTCTGTTAAAATCACAGGTGATAACCTTGTCTTCAGTGTAGCCCAGGATGCCCTTTAAGGGACCCATGACACCTGCTTTAAAATTTTCTTGATGTCATTGTATTTGGCAGCTTTCTTCAGGCAATAGGTCAGATCTACAACCAACACGTTGAGGATGGGGACACAGAAGATCATGTCAGTCAGCTTCCACTCAGCTCAGGGATGACCTTGCCCATAGCCTTGCCAGTGCTGGAAGAAGTGGGAATGATGTTCTGGGCAGCTCCTTAATCATCACTCCATAGCTTTCTAGAGGGGCTGCCCAAGGTCTTCTGGATGGCAGTGATGGCATGGGCCATGATCCATGTCACCAAAATTGTCATGGATGACCTTGGCCGTTGGTGGTGCAGAAGACGTATGCTGACTTTCTTGAGGGAGTTGTTGTACTTCTCATGGTTCTTGCTCATCACAAATAATGGAGCCGCAGTAAAAGGGGCAGAGATGATGACCATTTGGCCCTACCCTCAAATGAGTCCCAGCTTTCTTCAAGGCCAGTGAGGACATCAGCAGCCTCTACAATATATTCAGTACCACCATCGCCCCATTTGATGTTAGCAGGATCTGCCTCCTGGAGGATGGAGATGGACTGTCCATTGACAACAAGCTTCCTGGTCTCAGCCTTGACTGTGCCATTGAACTTACCATGGGTGGATTCATACCAGAACACGTAGGCCCCAAAGTTAAGATCAATGAAGGGAACATTGATGACAACAATATCCACTTTGTCAGTGTTAAAAACAGCTTTGGCAACCAGGCACCCAGTCTAGTCAAATCTGTTCACTCTGATCTTAACCATGGTGTCTGAGTGATGTGTGGCATTGTGTAAGAAGAAGCTGCTCTCTATAGAACCAGGGGAGCATAGAGCCCCTGCTGCAATTTTTAAAGAATTCTTAGAAAGCAGGTTTGTTCTTTGGTTTTATAACAGCAATATTAAGTATAAAAAAACCCCAAAACTAAAAACCTTTGAATGTTCAAGTGTATTGCCTGAGCCAAACACTGAGAGTGACCAAACAGACAAGTTGAACTTAATAATACAGACATCAAGATGTCTTGCTGTTGGTTGTGCATCCTCCAGCTTGGCACACCTTGTATATAGTCTTAATTTCTGACATAGTGGCTGGCAGAAAATATACAAAGAGGCATTTTTATTGCATAATTCTTAATATGTGTGTTCATATGGTCATCCAATTTTATTAAATAAAACTGTTATTATCTCACTGTGATTTCATGACAGGGTGCTCATTGTGGCTTTCGGTAGATAGCTATTTATGAAAGTTCTGGCTTATTTGTAAAGCTGTCTTTGTGCTTTTTAAAAGCATTCATTGTTCTCTCTGAGAAATTGAGTTCTGATTAAAGTGTTTTCTGTCCCAGACAAGGAGTCTGTATGGAAGAAATATCAGGACATGGAGATAAAAGTAGGTAGATATTTTCAACACTGGAAAAAAATAGGATAAAGTAGGTAAAATGGGATAAAGTCTACTGAGTGTGTTCCAGAGAGCTTTCTGATTTCTGAAGATGGGTGCAGAGATGTTCACAGCAATACTCTGAATGGTCATGCCTATTACCAGCTTCAAAGATGCATTCTTATTCATTGATTGTGATGTTTTTCATTGTGATATTGAAAAGGCAAATTAAATGAATACTTTTTATTCATTGCAAGTAGTGTACAGATACTTGTCAAAAATAACACTAGGCGGTAAGTGTAGTTTTTCCTAGCATCACTTTTTGAAGGTGGCTTTTATGATGTGCTTGTCGAGATGAATCAGGTTCAAGGATATTATTAAAGTTGTTAAAAGTTTAAAGCAATAATATGCAAGGTGCCACACAAAATGTTGAATTAGACATGGTTTTTGCACAAATGAGCTTATGTCTCCCATTTCATTTTGCTTTTTATTTCTGAACAAATTACATCCCTCTTAATAAAGTTCTTACCTCTGTGGCTTGGAAAGCTTACCTTTTTTATCAGTCAGGGTGTCATTATATCAGGTGAAACAGGGTCACTTAAATTGCTGGGAAGAACATTGTTATTGATGTGATATTGATGACAAAAATATGTAGGGAATCACAATCAGTTCTGAAGAATTAGTAATTTTACAGTTCTCTAAGAATCCTTAGATTCTTAGGTCATTTTGCCTGACTGCTGGAACTGTGGACTTGGTCATCAAAACAGCTCATCATTATTTTCAGCTCTTTGCCCTCAAAGAGGTCCAAGGTGGGTTTATATTTCCTTGTGATTCGACTTGGGGTCATGTCACTAATTTTGGCCAGTGTGTTGTGAATATAAGTGATATGTGTCATTTTCAGGCTGGAACATTTAGTTGACAATGTGAAACCTCTTTATCTTTGTGACTGGTGATATTCAAGATGGTAGGTGCTCTTTATTCCAGAGTAAAGAAACCAGGACCATGGCTCCCAGCTGACCCTTAGAGGACATGTAGAATGAACAAGAAATAATTTTCATTATTACTGGGCTTTTCCTTGCTGCAACATTACTTAGTTTACCTGACTGATAGATTAGAGTTGGGCCAATGGTTTACTTAGGGTCTATTTTAGGGATTACAAATGTGAGTACCCACCAGACCAAATATGAGTGAATGAAATGGGCAGGCATGACATAAGTTAAAAGGTACAGACATTTCTGTTTGTATGTTAAACATGTAGGAGTATTTTTGGCCTATCTTTTTGACTTCTTTCCTTTGATACATTGATAATCCCAGGAGCTATTTCCCTATTAGGTGTAACACAGAAGACATGTACAAAGACAAATGATTGTTAACACTTCTGTGTTGGAGACACCAAAGGAAGTTGGTGACTCTGGGAAATCAGACCACAGAAGTCCTGTCTAAAGGTGGAAGATGTAGCCCGGAGCAATTTCTGACCTATAAATATGTGAGTACAGAATTCCGGTTTTGTATTTTTCCAAGAGAAGTTTGAAGTTCAAATTTTATGATAAATATCCCAACTTTGGAGTAATAGTCAATTAAAAAGTCATTCCAGACCACAAAAAAGTCATAAAATTGATACTTTATTATAAACTTATATCACCCACAATATGAGATTCTCAAAATAATAAAAAATCATTTGAATAAATTACATGTTTAAAAAAGGATAAGCAAATATCAATTGACATTGGAATGAGTATAGAATAATAAGCATTCTGCAAGTATCCACTGTTTTCCTACTACAGTTCACCATTACATAGTGCTAGGTGCTGTGACAGATACTATAACAAACAAACATAAAGGCCCCCATAAACTCTGACTTTGGAGGATTTAAAGTCTACTTGGGCAAAATAGTAAAAGAAACAAAATTAAAGAAATATTTAAGAGATCTTCAGGTTCTCCAGGGAAACACAACCAATAGAAAATCTATCATCTATCGTAATATCTATGTATAATCTATATGTATATGTATACTATCTTTTTCTAGGATATATCTATCTAGAACACACACACATTCACACACATGCTTACACACACATTTAGAAAAAAATTGTTACAGAAATTGGCTCATATATTATGGAAACTGAGACATCCCACCATCTGTTGTTGGCATGCTGGAGATCCAGGAAAGCTAGCATCAATAGTATAGTTTGAAGACCTAAGAGCCAAGGACCTAACAGTGTAGATTTCAGTCTAAGTCTGGAGATCTGAGAGTCAGAAACACCCAGGACAGAAGATCAGTCTTTCAGCTCAAATAGGCAGAGAATGAATTAAACATTTCCTTGCCTTTTGTTCTATTTTGGCCTTCAACCAACTGGATGATGACTACCCACAATGGGGACGGCTATGTTCTTACTGAGTCTACCAACCGAGATGCTAATCTCTTCTGGAAACTTTCTCACAAGGACATTCAGAAATAATGTTTAACCATCTGTCTAGGCATTCTGTGGCCCAGTGAAGCTGACACAGACACAAAATAACCATCATAGAAACTATGAAAGTCTGTGAGCTAAGGCCTAGCAGTTTTAAAAAGAGTAGGTATGACTAGAAGAAAAAAGAGGGAGATGGGTAAGAATTAAATAGTTGTGGAAGACATTGTGGAGGAAGTGGGCATGGAGCAGAAAGTTGAATGGGATAAGACAGGAAACAAAGAAGATTGTATATGAAGATCGCAATATGTTGGGAGACACAAATCAAGGAGGACTGCATAACTGAAATAGAGAGTGGCCAGTGGGAGTACAAGGAGCAGGACTGAGAGTTTGTTCTCTAGGAACTATGTTTAGAAGCCATGCAGAGTAAGACAGAGTCATTGATCATGGATGTAGGAAGCAGAGACTCACTACTGCAACCAGATCAAAAAGAGCCTGGAGACTAGAATTGAGGCCAGAGTATTGAGCTTAGTTTATTCATATATCTCACAACATTAGTTATGTGACCTGGGACAAGTTATTTCACATCTTTCATTAGTTTTTGTGGATTTAAGATGAAGTATATCAATCAGTGTTGGACCCACATATGAAACAATGAAACGCTGAAAATAGAGATGCTTGGGCACCCAGCCTTCTGAGGTTGGAGATTTTGAATGATTCCTATAGAGGATTCTGATGTGACTAACACTAAGAAGCACTGCATTCAGATATCTATGGACTGATAAATAGAGGGCCCTGAAGATTATTGAGATGGTGAGTAGAATGATATCAGGAGGGAGAAAGATTTGTTTGGCATTAACATATAGGTTGAATAAAAGGAAAGAACAACTAGAGGTTGATTTCTAACATGCTTCCTCCCCTCTCCAAGTCAAGTTAGCCTACTTACTATCTCCTTAATGTTGCCCACTTGAAAAATCTTAATTTTGGGCCATCCTAGGGGTTCTTGCATAATCACAAGCATAAAACTTATTTATTGTCTGTATGAAGGAAGAGTTAATTTGATGTTAGGTCTCACTGTTATCTTTACTTGTCTCAAGTGCTTTCTTAGTTCCTGGTAGGATGTGTAGTAAATGATATGCAGTAAATGTGGAAACAGAAAATCAAGCAGTGATTTGTAGAAGATTAACCATATCCCAAATTTAGGCTGAAATTCTAAGTTGATTCTCTCCCTCATTCTCCCACAGATTTCTTCCTTTACAGCAATCTTCATCTTAGGGGGAATGATGTTGGTGTCCTTGACTGGGACATGTTCCAACGTGCTGTCAGAGATACTTTAGTCTCACATGCCTAAAGAAGTCCCATGCATGATTGCTAAAATATCAAGAATTGAAATTACATCTGATAGCTGTGTGATCCCTATAGGGTGGAAAGAAAGACTTTGCTTGAGGCAGAAAGCACTAATCCATTGTATTAGCAAGTTGCAAGAGCTGTCCAAGTCAGTGTTTACTTTTGTCAGAAGCAGGAATAAGGAAAACACACCGGAGAAGTTTTCAGCAAGAAGAAATTAGTGCTAAATTAAGATGCAAACAACATATCCTGTGGATGGAACACAATTTAGGGAAATGGAGCAATTGGTAAATATTGTTTGTTACATTGATAAATAGAATTTGGCAGTCATCCAACGTTTGCATTTAATTTGAAGCCAAAAATGCCTTTTGATTTGACAAAATGATTTCATGTGTGCTAGTGGATGTAAACTCCATGGTGGACAAAAAGAATGCATATTGGTGGAAAGACATTTGATGGACATCACAGTGTGTTACTATAGTGACACTTCAGGAAACTTATATAAGCACTTCTTTTTTTTTGCCTATTAAGTTTTATATTACATAAGGATATGATAAGAGTCCTGAAATAAAAAACCTGAAATTCTTATTATGAACAATTTCTTTCACGATCTCCAAATATCCACATGTCAAATCATGCTAATGCTGAGGAAGAAATGATGGAAAATATATCATTGCAAATCAAATTATTCATCATTTCAATCAATATTTTTAAAGGCCTTCTGTGTATCTGTCTTTATTTCTTATTATCTTTTTGATTTGGAAGTCTGTTTTGCCTGATATAGGTGTAGCTGTTTCTAAGGTTTCTTTTGCTTGCCATTTGTTTGTATAACTGTATTCCCGTCTTTAGTTCTAAGCCTATGCTTGTCTTTGTTGGTGAGATTGGCTAATATGGTGGTGAATAAATGGTGGAGAGTGTGAAAATTAATATACAGAAGTCCTAATTTAAATGAGGCCAGGTTAGAAAGAGAGTTCCCAGGTATGCGTTATGGCAAAAGACAGGACTTAACATATCCTTGTATCTCAGGGGGAAGTGCTGTTGCTTCCCTGTCCCACCAGAAAGAAAATGAAGATGTTTCTTTATGTAGTAATGGTACATAAGGGGGGGCTGGTTTTGATCTGGAAATGAACATTTGTCTAGTCATGACACTGCCCTTTCCAAATTGTCTTTTTTTGTTACTTCTGAATAAACGCATTTTGTTGGTAAGATAACTGGTTGTTTTTATTTGAGGTCAACAACAGGAACATAGAATAACTTTACAAAAGAAAAGAATTACATTTTAGCTATTTAACAGAGGGAAGAAACACAAGGGAAAGATTTACTATTTTTTCAAGATCAGTAGCAAAGACAGTACCAATTTGAAAATGACATTGTCTCCAGATTTTGGGTCATTTGTGATTTTCCTACATTTGTTTTATGGGGGAAGACTTTTCATGAAAAGATAAAAAAAGCTTTTTATTTTTAAGAGTTGATGAAGAAGTCATCTCCTCCAAATATATGAATTTAAGTTTGAGGACACTGAGGCAGAGTGGAGAAGCTGTTTCACCACAGCTTGCCTGCGGTCTATGTGAGGGCCAACCCTGGAGCTGGAGCTCAGCGTTCACTTATCACTACATTGCGCTCACTGAGGGCAGTGGTAAAATACAGCGGTATTTTCCACAATCTTCTAGTCCAAATTAGTAGAATGTTTCAAATATAATGAATTCCTTTAACAAGTGAATGGAAATGTCAGAAGGAGAAAGACAGCAGATGAGTTCATTCGTATGTGGCAGATAAACAAAAGGAACCAATAAAATCAAATGAAAACAAACTTTAGAAATCTGATTGCAGAATTGAGGCTGCCAGAGGTGAAAGGTAGGGAGTAGAGAGCAAATTGTGGCGGGGGCCCAGAGGACTATGGTGGAGGAGGACTGTGGCTGCCTTGGAGGTGGGTGTGGTAACATTCATCTGAAGAGGTATGGTTCTATACCTCTGAGTCACATACAGTGTTGTAAACTACTGTTACCTTAAGTTAAAAATTGTGCAATTTTTAAAAAAGTGAATTGAGAAACTTTTCTAGGTATTTATGAGAAAGGAAAGGAGGAAAATCGGGGGAGAGTTTGTTATATTTTTAGACGTGAATAAAGAAAAGCTATGTGCTTCTGAATTCCATTCAGCTCTAGTCCATTTGCTGCTCATCTAGAAGCCAGTTTGGGGGAGTCCATGAGGTCGATCTTAACCTTGGGGCCAAATTCCTGGCAACACTCAAGCAGCCCCTCACTGCATCCTTGGTTTATCCTTGGTGTTTCCTCACTTATCAAATATTTATTGTCAACAACGGGCAGTTCTGTTTGCACACAGTGTGATGGGGTAATGAGATAGTTAGGTTTCCTCCTGTTACTGATGGGGTGTGCTGATGGCATGAATAATTTCCTCTTTTTATAAATGGGAATTTAATTATTGATGCCTTGTTTAGGCAGTGACAAAGGTGTTACCAACATACACTGCAGCTAGAGCCTTGGCAGGCATAAGGGTCATGGGGTGGGGAGGTGGGTATTGAAATAAACTTGCTTAATTGTTTGAAAGAAAAAACAACTCTGTCTATCTGGCTATCTATATATATCATCATCACCATCTATCTGTCTATGCTGTTTGGAGAAATTTTTATCTAAAACATATCAAGGAAAATAAACCTCTAAAACCCAATCTCAACAAGTGCAAGCATATCAAATCAGTCAGAAACTAGTCCTTTCATATTCACAGAGAACAGTAATTGAATCCTTAGCATTACAGGTGGAATGTTTATTCGTATAGCAAGGATTTTTATGGACTGACAGCTTATATTAGCTCTAAAGAGAAGATAAAAAGAACTTGATGTCTCTAACTCAGTATTTTAATTTATATTGCTTTCTTTGAAGGGAATCAAGTTTCTGTGAATACCCCCCCATCACCCTTGCCAAAAAGAAAAAGCAAAATATGACCATAAATTTCTCAAAGAAGACATTTTCACAATCCTCCCCCACCCCCCGAAAATCCAATTAGTATCTTTGTTTCTATTCTTTTCAACTTGTTGGGAAAACTGAGTGAGGAGATGGAACTCCTGTTGTTTCCTCTGGAAATGGGTAAGGTGGGCTTCAGAAGAGGTAGGTTCCTAAGTTCCTTGCCTGCCGTATATGAGGAATGAGAGGTTCTTGTGATTCTGATGGTGGCAGGAATGCAGTAAAGCAGGCATCTCAGACTTAATGTGCTCTTGATTTGCCTGAGGTTTTGTTGAAGTGCAAATTCTGATTCTGTAAGCCTGAGATGGACCCAAAATTCTGCATGGTGGACACCCTTTTAGGCAAACCAGCACTGCTGCTCTATGGACCACAGTTTGAGGAGCAAGGATGACTGAGTAGGTAGCAAGTCCTAGGGAGAATGAATTTTTAAAATAGGTAAACAATAGCTATACTTTTATATTTTTTGATTTTTTTACATATTTGTGTTTTTTTTGTTGTTGTTCTTGGAAGAGGACGTTTTTAGCAATATGCCTCAAACAGCTTCTTGCTGCAAAAACTTTTTAATTTTTTTGATGACACCAAATACAGATCTAAAGTGGCTAGGACAAACAGCAGATAGGCCCTAGAATAATTTTTTCAATACTCTTTTTTTTAAGTGGAGAGAAGGAAAAATATTGGCTCATCCTAGCAATTACATGATTGAGTTGGGCATGGTATACGTATGTCGATATATATAAATGATAAATATGGAGAAAACAGTACTTCCCACACCTACTTATTTCACATGCTGTGCAAAGCCTTGGTGGATGACAAGGCTCTCTGGTCAAGTCAGCATACACTCCCCTGCTGCTGGGCATCCCCCAAAACAAACTGTAAGGATTCCCTAAGAGAGCCCTAGTTGAAACTCCCTTTTCACTTATCCTGTGATATAGTGATGCAGTTCACCCTGCAAAAATGTATTGCAGTGACTTCCCTGCAGTTGACAGCTCTGATATCTTCCAGAAGGTTCTCAGGTACTCGGAGGTGAATGATCTTCCTGATGAAGTACTGGAAGATCAATAATTATTTTTTTAAAGAGAGAAAGGAGATGGGTATATGAGAAAGGGAAGGAGGGACCTCAGGCCAATTATTTTTCTACAAAATACTTTATGTGACAACAGCAGCAGCCCCCAAAGGGCAGCATGTAACCACAGAGCCTAATTAGAATGATTTCAGTGTAATCATTAACTTGCATCTAACACCTACGAGAGCATTTCTGTTTAAACTAAAACATGACCTGCATGGTGGAGAGGCCTTGTAAACTGTCTCTGAAATAAAATATGTGACAGGAAAGGTCAGAGCCGCTCTCATTTGAATTTCAAGCAGGGAGCCAGCTCCACGGTGGCCAGTGTAGCAAGCCTGGCGACTCCACTTTCCCAGGCCTTCCTGCCAGCAGTAGCAGTTGGAGAAATCCTCTAGGACTAATTACTAGGATTGCAAAACAAGGATTTTTCTCCTCCTGCCTCTGTCCACTTTCCCTTCTCATTTCGGAACCAGGGTGGGAAGCGAGGGTCTCTAATGATGTTTGGGGAGAGAGGTGATTTCTTTTGTTGTACTTTGAGACTGAAGGTCACCACCAAGTGGCCTGATCAGCCTGATCCAGACACCTGCCGGGTGGCCCTTAGACCAGGCCTTGCCTAGTCTGGCCTTCCTAGCACGTCATCCTGCCAGCCACGCAGGGGAGGGCTTGCTAATAAACTCTCTTCCCAGCAAGAGTGATGCCAAGGCATTGCTTTCCGCTGGGCTGCGTAAAAGCAGCTATCAAATCAGCAAGATGCAACTTGATTTGCAGGTCTCCAGTGAAATTTAAGAAGGCGAACTGTAAAACATTCAGGGAAAAGGAAGCATGAAAACATTTTTAAGGAAAGCATTTAAAAAGTCAGAGACAGACATAATAATAAAAAAAAGTTGGCAGGGAAGGCTTTATTTATTCATTTTGAAACATTGCAAGGAGCTCTGTTAGCAGCATTTATCTGCCTCTCTTTTTTTTAAAAGCAGCCCCGAAAGCAAGTGAGTTGAATTCATTTCCTTTTTCCTTCTGTGACTTTTTAAAGCATTATATACACTGAGATCTTTTCTGCACTTCTGGGAATTTATAAAGCTATAACATTTAGTCCATAAGCCTGACTTGGCAAATCTTCCTTTCTCTCCTCTCTCCCCATCTCTTTCTCTGTCCTTCCTGCCATCCTTGAATGTAGTCTTTCTTTGTCATGCATACCAATTGGTCCTTTCCTTCCATTTATTTGTTCTAATTTCATCATTAATAAAAACAACTTTTTTTCTCTTCACATCACTGTCTACTCTTTAATACAAACAACTGAACAGAATGACATAACTCAAATTTACTGGACAATAGTAAGTAAGAAAACAGGTGTGAGCAAAACCACAGATGAGTGACATGGAGGTGCAGTGCCCCTTACTATTGTTTAAGTCAGGAAGGTTAATGCAGGTGGTAGTGTTAAAAAAGAGAATTAGTCACTGAGGTTTGTTCAAGGTGGCAAGACAGAATTTATTCAAGATTATTTCAACAGGAGAGAGAGACTGGGCTTAACCCTGAATACAGCAAAAAGCCTGGAGTTTGTAGTCAGATTGAGAGGTCAGGAGGTGGAGAATAACTGAGAGATGAAGAGTAGAACAATCCTTGCTAAATTTACCTAGAAGGATTCTTGCCAAAAACTGAGCAAGAATTTGGATGTCAAGGGTGGGGAATGTGCAATTTGGTCAGATGAGGGTGGGGTTTCTCACCGAGATCAGGCTAAAGCAGAGACCCCGGGGGAGGGGGTGGAGTGTGGGAAGGGGCTTAATGTAGCCTAACAAAAGTTTGGTGAAGGAAGGAATGATGGTCTGTATGTTTTTCTTGGTATCTTCTAAATTGGTCTGACAAGCATGTTCTCATGTTATCAGCTTCAATGCCATGGTGGGCAAAATTACATGAAACACGACTGATTCATAGTAAAGACCTCTGTAATTCCTAAACAGATCTTCATTCCTGAAACAGATTTGTGCTACTGCTAAAAACCTTGGGAAAAGTTAACTCCTGAGTATCTAATCTAGGGTTAGCCACCTCAACTGCCTTTGATTTCTATCCCAGAGAAAAATCTCTGTCTGTGGAGTTGGAACGCAAAGTTCAAATTCTGACTTTGCAAATATCTGTGGTATTCAGTGTAATCAAACTATTGATGGGCTGACTTTGATAGGGGCCAAGTTAGAAAATGCTGGTTTTCTAATTTTTCTCCTAGTGACTTCAATCAAGATATATGGAATTTCCCTCTCTTATCCCAGTATCCCAAAGCTTTTTGGTTGTCAGAATTTTTATTGATAAAGTTCATCTTTAAGACTTAAAAATATAATCCAGTCCAACCCACTTTAAAACTTGAAGACTTAATTTTAAAACTTGAAGCCTTTCTCTTCCTCCTCACACCAATCCCCATTCCCACCAGCCCCTAGCTGAGGCCAGATCTGCAAGAGGGAAGTGGGTATGGTCTCTTGTGCTCCCTACATTCCTTGTTCTTTATCCTTCCCTGTCATTTGGATCCTAAAGGGTTGGGGCACAGTTTTTTTTTGGCTACCAGGGTACCTGTCATAGCCTCCATGCCCTCAAAGGTATTTTAGAGGCACCCTGTGGGGACCCCTGGAGTACATAACACAGGTGCTATTCTCTTAAATATCCCCTCAAGTCTTGCTTCTGGTGGGCTACTCCACAGCCTCTCCTTGCTCTGACAGAAATTCCCCTTGAGTGTCATCAAGAAAAATAAGAGCAGGTCCCATTTTTAGCCTGCAGTGGTCCTGGGAGCCCACAATCCTTGCCATGTACATGCTGGAGGAAAGCTGGAATGCAACCGCTTTCAAAATTTTCTGAATTTCTAACTTGAGACAGCGACTGCTTCATAGTCTGTTAAGCTGTAGACATGAAGAAACAAATGTCTGGAACTGTACCCCACTGTGTGACTGCACCAGGATGAGCTGATGGGTTTCTTTGTAACCTCCTGGTTGGGCTGACAAGTATCCCCGCTGACCTGCTCAGTGAGCTTCTGAATTTGCTTACATAGACTGGCCTGGTGGAATTCACCTCTTGGAGATTGTGGGGGGAAACTTAGCTTAAACTGGCCTTTGAGTAATTAAAAAAAAAAGATTTTGCCACATACATACACTGAATAACCTCCTTGAGTCTCAGTGGTTTTTTCATCAGTAAAGTGTTAGTAAATAAGCGTCTCTTGTTAAGGTTGTTGCGAGGATGACATGACACAACATACCTGGAGGTGGCTCTCAATCTCTCTTCCCTCTTTTGTTTCATTTAACCACTGTTTTTCCTATGCACTTTGGTTGACAGACTGAGGAAGAATCTGATGGAAATATTGAGGTCTTAATTCAAAATTAAAAGAAAAGAAGACAGTGTCCATATCACTGAAGGAAGGAATGGAATCCTAATAGAAATCTGGGACTAGGACATCTCCAAGGTCTCTTGGTGTTAAAGCAGCATACTGAGCAAGGCGTAACTGTTTGCTAGGCACCTTCTCCTGAGGGCATGCTCCCACGTTGGCTCTTGCAGTTCTTAGCCGAGTGGGGAAAAACCCTTTTCATCCCTACCCCCAAATAGGAGTGGGTACTGCTGCTAAATGCCTGCTGCCTTAGTACATGGTTGCTTAGTGAGTTCCCAGTTTATAGCTGGAAGGGATGGGAGGAGAAATTGGGGACTGGAGACTGTGAACCCCCTCAGTGCTGTGTCCCTGCCTGCCTGTAGTGCTCTTAGTGATGGATGATAGTTTAGGGTATAATATCTGCTGTGATGGATCACAGAGGACTATGAAAATTCATAAGGCAGCATTAGGTGATATTTCATAGGATTTGCTCCGTGTGTGTGTGTATGTGTGTGTGTGTGTGTGTGTATGTTTTCTCTTTGTAGTCCCATTAGCTGTCTAGGTGGTTATGTAGAGTTACACCATTTTGACAATCTGTCGTTTTCCGCCTGCACCATTCTCTCAGTCACGTGCTGGAGAGAGACAGCACTTGTCCTTTGATGAAAGGATGGTTGGTCAACAGCCTCTCTTGTTGCGCTTGAATCTTTGCCTCTCCCTCTTCTCCAAGAAACCTCAGCTGCCTGAGAGAGTGTAGGTTTGGCTTGAGGACTCTGCCTTTGCCGTTACTGCTCTTGTCACTATGGGAAATTCTTGAATTTCCCAGATAGCAGATTCAGCTGCCATGGATGGATCTATTCTCTGATCCTTCCAGAATGAGCCAGAGGGTGGGAGTGGGGTACAGATAATTTTGGAGAGTTTGTCTCTAAGAGAACAGACGCTCAGTGGATTGTGAAATCATGCAAAGGTCTGTTTCCCATTCAGTGTTTATAAGCTGCACCTTATTTTCTAAACACTATGTATACTAGCCTGAACACTTCCTGGTGTCAGTAGCTGAGATCTCCCACATCCTCTTCTTTAATCTGTAGGGGCAGATTAACGTCAATGTGGTGGGGTAAAGGCATGGACATCTGCTCCTTTTTGTCAGATGACTATGGCTGAGACATCCATTCGCTCCCTTCCAAAAGGGAAGCAAACTGATGAGTAGTGCAAAAAGTCTCTGTGGTTGGAGTTAATTTGACAAGGCCTTTGCTCTCAGGGAGAAGCTATGGGGGAGTTAAGGCCCCTGGAGTTCTGTGGCTTGTGTGTGTAAGCTATCATGACTAGTATTTGTGCTTCTAGAGAACAGAATGATTTGACCTGGAAGTGGGGGCTGGAGGTCACCAGCTTTACGGCACCCACAGACAAATCCCTCACTTTCTGATCCCTGTGATTTGTGGCGTGGCTATGCCTCCAAATTCTCTCTCTTCATCTTCAGTCATATCTTGCATCTGGTTAGCTCCTTGCATTTTGGACAGACCCATCAGGAGTGAAATAAAGGAGCTAGTTAATTGGGGGACACCTGGTAGAACTTCCAGCAACGCTGAGCCCCGCTCAAGGGACGCTCACTCAGGATGATCACGATTGGGTAACATCTGAGCGCCATTTCACTGTAATACTGAAAAGAAGAAGGTGTTTTTCTCAGAAATGCTTTTATTTTTATCCTCTAGGATTTAGGCCTTTCCACTTTTGCAATAAGTGACACTGTCACATACCTAGGCAGGTCACTGAGGGACTCTGGGCCAACTGATATGTGAAGGGGCTCCTGCCAGGGAGATCCTGTTGCTTCATGTGACAGGAGAAGCCAAATCACTTAAGATACCACTTTAGCTTCTTTTCCATTTTCTCAGCTCCCCTTGAGTCCAGGCGGGGTTCTGTGTAGAAAGCAAAAGTGGAAAAAGCCCCCTTGGCTTAAGTAGAAAACCAAGTTTGCTGTTTCCTGCTAGGTCTGTGCCAGGCTGCGGGAGTGTGTGGATGTACTTATGCTGAGGCAGTTTGCCAGAAACTTTCCAGAGAGTTTGATATAATGAAAAAGGAAGAAAAAAGCTTAAAGTGGAAATGTCAGCATATACTGTGAAATGACTAGTTGGGTCATTAGGAAAGACTTTATAGACATTGTTGCCGTTTCTTAGTAGCCATAAAATTACTAAGAGCTAATAATCGTAATGGCCGACGTTCTTTACAGAGGACCTACTCTTACTGATAAGGCACAGATACACAATTATTAATTTTCATAGAAATCTTTCCAGTCAAGTTTGTTCCCAAATTCATTTATTCCTATGTGATGGTGCAGGAGGAAACTGAGGGTTAATACTTAAATTGCAAAGGTCCCACAGCACTTGTAATGGGCAGAAATGATACCCCAAAATATCTCTCCTTTCCACAAAAATCCCCAGAATTTGTGAATGTTAGGTTTCATGGCAAAGGGGAACTGAAGTTACAGAGGAAACTAATGTTAATAACCAGTTTATTTTATTTTTTTAAAGATTTATTTATGCATACAAGCACTGGGGTACAGGCCAGAGGTGGGGGTGGTGAGAGAATCACCAGACAGAGCAGGATGTAGAACAGGCAGACTGACAGAAACACACTGCTGAGGGGAGCAGCGGGCGAGGCAGGAGAGGTCTGCCGTGCCATGTGGGTCCCCTCCCTGGCCAGCGGCAGGGATCGAACTCGTGCTGCAGTGGCTGCGGTTTGCTTCATAGTGCTTTGCTTAACCCACTGCGCCACCAGGGTGGGCCCAATAACCAGTTGAATTTAAAGAAAGGTTATTTTGATTTTTTGTGTGTTGAAGAACTGGGGTGTAGGCCAGTGGAATGGGGGGTGTGTGTGTGAGAAGATTCACCAGAGACAGAATGGGGCACAAAGCAGGTGGATCTACTGAAATACACTGCTGAGGGGAGCAGCAGGAGAAACAGAGAGGTCTGCTGCACCATGTGGGTCAGCTCCCTGGCTGGGGATAAAACTCAGGCTGTAACAGTGATAGCACAAGACTTAAACCATAGGCTACCAGGGAGGCCCCTATTTTGATTTTTTTATCAGGGTAAATTCAATGTAATCCCATGGATCCTGGAAATTACATGAGGGAGGAAGAAAAAGAGTCAGTATCAAAGTGATGTGATCTGATACAAGCTTGTTGGCTTTCTTTATGAAGTGGGGTTACAAGGCAAGAAATAGGAATGGCCCCAGGGATTTGGAAAGGATGAAGAGAAAGATTCTGTCCTTGAGCCTCCAAAGGGATGTAGCCCTGCTGACGTGTTGATTTTAGCCGATTGAGATATTTATCAGGCCTTAGATCAACAGAACTATAGGAAATCTATTTGTGTTGTTTTGAACCTCAAATTTTATGTCAATTTGTTACAGCAGCAATAGGAAACTCATACCGCACCTAAGGGACAGAATACAGGATGAAAATGAAATCCAAAATTTATCCTCTCTCACTATGCACAATGACCTCTAAATTGCTTGATCAAAAAAAAAAAAAAACAAAGTTAGGAAAACCCTACTGAACAACGTAAGTACTTTTCTTTATCTTTTCTGCTCAGTCCTTGTGCTTCCTCCCTCCTCTCTCCATTTCCCTAAATTAACAGATTCTTGCTGTAAAAGAAATTGATTCTTTACTCCAAAGTAGGTCATTATAACAAAGGTTTTAAATCATTTGGTCCTCCCATTTGTGAAATATAGACTTCACTTTAATCTTCGGTGCATTACTAGCCATAAAAAAAGGCCCATAATTTGTGAAAAATGGGATATCCCCCCGCCATCAATCATGTGGGCAGTTATGTAAGTTTTTCACTCCCTTTTCATCCTCTGAGTCATACCTGGAAGTCAGAAGGACTGGCTTTCATTCACACTGACAAAGCATCCTCATTTTGGTTATACCTTCAGGACCAAATTTAGAAACTTAATGAAATATTTGTTTCCAAGAGACAAATTGGTAGGATCCCTGTTTCTTCTCCTCCCATTATTTCTTTCCTTCTCCCATTCTCTGCCTTAAAGACTTTTATATTAAGTAACTCTTTTACTGTCTCGAAATTACTGAGTTTATTTTGAAAAACTCAAACTAAGTTTGCTTTTTTGGGAAAGTGTTGGAATAGTTAAAATTTCCGTTTTCGTGTTTGCCCCCACATGAGCTGGGGAAGCGTATAGATTCTCTGGAATCGCTTCTCTGCTTCAGAAGATCACCTTAACAAATATAGAAAGCCTGCTGTCATCTAGGACATACATTAAGTGGGACAATAATAAAGATCTCTATTTACTCTTAGATCTCAGAGTCTAGTGGTTACAAGACAGGGGTCCTCTTCAGTGCTGACCTTGTTCTGTAATATCTCTTTCCTTGTCTTTCTTCCTCTGTGATGTAGGAGACATCATCTCTGGGCATCAGGGGACCATGTATTCTGCTTTTCATTAATTCTTAGTTCCAAGCACAGAGTGCTTGACATGCAACTTCCTGTAAATGTTAGAATCTATCCTGGGTTCTAAGTCTGCTACTTACTTACTGTGTGTATACGCTTAGTCTAGTGTCTAGAATTTGTCTCTTTGACCTGCTCATCTGTGAACTGGAGCATGGAAATTGACAGGATTAAATGAGATGATGAATTTAAAGCATCTAGCATTGCACATAATGAGCCTGCAATTTAAAAATGTGATGGTCGCAAATCAAGTTGCACATACCTGCATTTTAGCTTCCTTACTTGCTAAGAAAGTACTTACTCATTTTATGCCTCAGTTTCCTCACTTATGGGTCTAATGGGCCTGATGACAGTGTTTACTGCAGGAAATGGTTGTATGTGAGTTGACACATGGAAGGGTACTGGTGTCAGGGACTTGTGCACAGTAAGTATGCTATGAATGCATTCCTTTTTATTTGATTTGCTCTCCTTTTTGGTTCCTTACAATAACGCATGGGAGGGAAAAGCTAGTGAATCCTAAAGATTGTTCCAAAATCCTTCCCTGCTCCTTAAAATGTTACAACTTATGGGAGCAAAGATCCAAAGCCAAGTTTCCATGCTCATATTTTCTTGGGGTCCAAAGGGAAAGAAACTGTAATTTTGAAAAACCATGTTTCAGGCCTAATGGAAATAAGACCTCCTGTGGCAGAAACATAACTTCCTCCCACCCTGGATTAGACCCAATGTTTGTAACAAATAAAACTGCTGTGGGCTTTACACTTAACAACAGCAACAACATCTTTGTCTGAAAAATTATATATACATATGCTTAGTTTTCTAAATAACAGCACCACAATATGGGGTGTCAAAAATTACAGCCAGCTCTAGATTTTTTTTTTCATTGCAAAGAAAAATTTTACATAACCTAAATGTGCACTCATGTTGGAAACCAGGATTGTCAGATTGAATTTTAATTTTTGATTCCCCCCTCCTCATGTCCCTTGTGGAGTTCATTTTCTTTGTGATATTCTAATAGCCTCTCTCATTAGGAGGTCCACATTTGTGGTGGTCAGATAAATCTCCCCTTCAAGTCACCCCAACCTTTCATTTAAGAGCCAAAATGAGGGTAACATCTCCCTTTCCTGTCAACTTCCTTTTCCCATCAATATCACAGTATGTTTGAAGGTTTAAAACAAAGCTATTTTTGAGTTATCCAATCACAAAAAGCATCTGAAAAATGTCTGAGCAGGTGAAAAACACCCCGCTTTACATGCTCTGCTAACTCTGAAACGTCTGGATGGAATTTGAGCTGAGAACAAGCATGAAGAATCGTAGAACAAGTGGTAATTGTTTTCAGCAAGTCAGAAGTGCCTGAAATCAGTGTACCCTTGACCAACGTGATGCCCTACTCCTCACACCTCAAGAGCCAGAGAACTAGTTTTTCAAAGTTATTTTCCACTTGACTCTGAGTTCCACATCTGAAAGCTCCCCACATGGTTGAAATTTCTCCAAGGAATACAAGTGGCATATAGTGAAGGCACTTCTTGAATGGGAACAAGGTATAAAATTAAGCTGATGAAGTTTAGTGACTCAACTTGTGTCTCCTTCTCGAAGGGTCTCAATGGTAACATGGTTTGTATTCTTGAGCAGTGGTTTGGCACCTGAGCAAATGGTCTTATAGCTATAGAGACTTTGAGCCAGCAGGAGCTTACAGACCTGGACCACTGCTCTGATCCTTTGCACATAAGGAAATCTAAAGGCTACAAAAGTTTCAAGGTCGCACCTGCTGTTTGTTGTTTACACTAACTGTTTACAGCTGATATCTGGCAGGAATTCAAGCTAACTATCCCTTCTCTTCCAACTTTACTCCTTTCCAAGGTGAGTCAGGGTCTAGGAAGTTACTCCATTTCCAGGAAGGAAGTTCCAGGGAAGAAACTCCAGGGAGGAAGTTCCAGGACATTTAAGTGTCCACATTTGTAGAGGAAGGACCTCCTTCACATTACCCTCTTCCATCTAGATGCATGGGGAGGACTTTGTATTTGTCCTCTCCCCTTCAAAGCCTTCCAGAAATTGCTTTTCAACTCAGTTACCTTTTGTGCACTGGAATCCAGGGAATTCTTGCTTATCTATTGCTTCTAGAAATCTGTGTGTGTGTGTTTGTGTGTGGGGGTGTGTGTTGTGTGTAACATCTCTCTAGCCAGGGCTACATCTGATTGTAGGGAAAAGGAGGTACAGCAGGCCTAAGAAGGAGTTTGGTTTTAGACCACCTAGAACTACAGAGACTAGTCTGTAGTGGGTCTCTGTGAACTGAAATCTGGTTCCAAAATTTTGTACTCAGGCCTATGACCCTAGCCTAATGTCCTAGTTCAGACCTCACCTTTAGCTAACTGCTAACTTCAGCCCAGCTGGTAACAAAATGCTAATTTGCATGGTTCTTTGTGCATTTTTTTTCCTTTTGTGATATTGTGTGTGTGTGTGTGGAGTGGGAAGTGATTAAGTGGGGGTGATAGTAAAATCGGATCTTGTAGTTATAAGCCTTTGTCTGACTTCTAATTCTCTGTCAGCATCAGTCACGCTGTTAGTCTTTTTAAGTTATAATATTAGCAAACCATATGAACATATGTGGCAGGCATCATTTTGAAGAGTTACGCATTTAATCCTTATAACCTACCTTTGATGTCGGTATGGTTATAAGTGCTATTTTACACTTGAGGCACAGAGACGCTGAATGATTTTTTCAGAGTCACACAGCTACTAAGTGGAGAATTTGGGATTAAAATCCACACAATCTGACCAAGATAATAAATTAGTAATCTCTATAAAAACCACCCACATGAGGAACCTCAATGTATTGTAGGATATATATGGCAGCTATCTTGGTAGAGAGTACTTAGTAAACGCAGTAGGTACTTGCTTCTGAAACTGATGATTTGAATCTGGTGAATACTGAAGCTTACGTGACAGTTCAAAAGAGGTGTGGCAAGTCTTTTGAGGATCTGGTATTTCTGAGCTCTTTTCAGGGGAGGGAAGAAAGCATAGAAATATACTTGAGGTGCTCCCTTGAAGAAAACTTACACTGATAAATAAGGTGCAAGAAGTTGGGAAGAGAGGTCATTGCCAGACGCAGTCAGTAACCACTTTAGTTTCCCCGAGGTTACCATGTACCTACTCTCAGTTTAATGGATGGAACACCCTGTATTGAGAATGAAGAGATTGAACCCATGACAGAACCCAGAAAATTCAGGAGGAAGGAGAATTTTGGAGGTGGCCTGTGGGCCACCTGGAGCAGCAGTTCACAGCTCAGTTTCAACTATTTAAAGATTTTAATAGTTGCCAAATTAAAAGAAACCCAGAGAATATGTAGAAACACATTTTCCAGGTTCTCTTTCAAGAACTAACAGTATGGGGCATCAGTTCTTACTTGCCAATGAGTGCCTTCACCCGGCATTGGCTCCTATCTTGAGAATGAATCATTTAACACCCATTTTCTGAAGGCCCCATCATTTCCTGCTGACACACACCCCCTGCTTGTCCATATCAGTGCTTGAGGAGGTAACCCAACCTCCTCTTAACAATTCAGTAATGATTAGTGAAAGCTAATCTGACTCTCATTTTGAGTTGCTATGTGAATATCTCCCCAGTTATTTTGGCTCTCTTGATGCTTAATGCCCTATATCACAAAGGAGCTGCAGCTGGCTATGGCTCAGACTATCTGGACTTGGGTGTATGACTAGTTGATGTTACACAGACTCCTGAGATGGGTTAAATAGCAAAACATCAGACTTGGGTGTATGACTAGTTGATGTTACACAGACTCCTGAGATGGGTTAAATAGCAAAAACATCAGGCATCAAGCATCAGAGCTTTCAGTCCTCTTATATTTCATGAAGCCATTTTGTTGCTATGGCTGATGCCTTGACCCATTGGATCGGCAGTACCCCAGGACAGCCCGCTGTGGGAAAGTGAGTGCCTGCAACACCGGTATTTTCACAGTTGCCGTCACTGGTCTCTGTCCTTCCCAAGAACATCCACCTTGATAATGGGCTGGGTCCTCAGCAAGTAATTCCCATGAAATTCCCTCACTCTTTTGCTGAAATCCACCTACCATTATTCAAGTCCTTGCAAATTTTCACTTTTCCATCTTCTTCCCCATTCTCAACCTAGTCCCCGATAAACTCTACCACCATTCCTGAGAGGAATGGCAATAAACGTGCTGTAAATGATCTGGTCATAGCATAACATAACATGAATTTCTTAGTCTCCACTCAAACTTTCATAAAGGGGTGCACAATTTTCTTTGATCCAATTGCAAAAACAGTAAATGTGTCTTCTCTGGAAGATTTTAAGGCAGAATTAACCAGATATGAGTTTATTCTCCACTCTGCCATTTTTGTATTCCTCAGGCTGGCTACTCCACCTCCCGGAGCCTGACTTGTGAGATCTCCAAGAAAGGAACAATTGCTCTCTGAAGACCATAGCTCTGATGAGTAAGTGCCACAAAGACTGTGAAGAATCCACCACTGTTCTTGGCACATTAGTAGGGCTCACAGAATTTAGTGCACTAACTCTTTCAGGGCCTGTTTTTTTGGGGGCGGGGGAGGGAATGCTGATAGCGTGTAGCTAATTATAAATTCAATAGTTTATAGATTTGTAGCGGCAGGAAAGATGGCACAGGAGCAAGGTTCGGGATGGTTCTGGGCAGACAGGTCAAGGAAGGAGAGTCTTGGAGCCCTCGGTGGCTTTTCATACTTTATTTAGTAGAGGTGGCCAGGGTACACGGCAGGCAGGGGTGCTGGGGGGCCTCCCAGCCCCCGGCGCATCTCACCCTCTCGGCTGCTTTTTACTGCTGCTGCTCGTCGTCTGTACTGTCGGTCGGTCCTCGCAGTTCTGTCTGTTGGTGCTCGCAGTTCTCATGACGCCGCCCATTTATGCCTGTGTCCCAACTCAGGTGCGCCCACTTGCGCATGCCCACCCTGGAATGCTCGCAGCACCCCAGGTGTCCATAATCAGTTGTGGGAGGCTTGAAAGACCTGATCAACCTTTACCCTACAAGATTCTTTGAAGAGTTTCTCTGGGAAACTAAGAGACTGGATTCATGAAAGGGACAAAACTTATGGCACGTGTCACTGCAGTGGCTGGAGGCATGTAGTGGGTGGAAGAACTCCAAAAATTTAGAAACAGAGAGCAAGGTGGAAGTTTTCTATGAAGAAAGAAGTGAAAAATGTTCTTTTCTTCCTTTGTCTCTCCTTTAGAAGGACACAACTTTCTTTTTCAGAGTGGACACTCAATAAATAATGTTGACTGACAGAGCACAGAATGTTATAGAGGGTTTGCAGGGCAGGGAATATAATATTAATATCATGTAATGTTTTTATGTTTTAATTTTGGTGGAGGAAGCCTGAAGCCTGGGGCAAAAGCTAGTATTTTCATTTGTTTCACCTGAAGTTATATTGGCAGGGGCCCTCAGGGTAAAGAAAAAAAGGATTAGGTTTGGGAATGGGAAAGGGTATGAAGAAGTTGTAATAAAATATATAAGTGCAAGAGCTTGAGGAATAAACACAGTTGAATTTCAGTCAGAGAAAAAAAGGATATGGCATAAAGACATTTTGAAGGGGGAAATACACCCATAGGGTAGGTTTCGTGAATGAAAGATAGAATGTGAGAAAAGTAATGAAAAACTTTTAATATCATGGAGCTCCCTAAGAGGTGAGCAGATATTGTTGTTTTATGTTGATTGAGGGCCCACCATGTATGGAGGCTGGTGTCTGCTTGAAAACCTAATGTATGAAAATGTGGTGGAGAGAAAGGCTACACCTGACATAGGTGAGTTTTGCTAGGACTTGTGCAGGAATAGAATGAAGGAATGATTAATTAACTGATAAAGTCTTAGTAAAAGTCATTTTGTAGATCAGCTGAAGCAACTGGCAAAGTCTGTTGTTTATACCATCAAGAGCACAATCTCATCTAATGCAACCAAGAGGGCAGAGTTCTCAGGAAAAAGATTTGCAACTTTCATAATAGGAGAAAAAACTATTGGTGTATTTCCATACGCTGGAGATACAGTGTATTTACATACACTGTTTGACAGAAATTTGTCAAGAACCCTGGAAGTTATAAATTTACTCTTTAAAAATGAATACGTTTGGGGATCCTTTGCCCCTTTTGAGGCAAAGATTTTGCCTGTTGATTTTCATGTTCTTTTATCTGTCTTGATATAATAATTACGACCAAGCTCTGACAGCTGCCTAACAGCAGAACGCCAAAATACCTTTTTTTCAGTATCCAAAGCTAGCACGACGACTGATATGAGTTAAACAGGTACTGACATTACCTACCAAACCTGGCACCATGGGCTGAATTTCGGTGGGTTTCAGTCACACCCCTCTCAAAGCTAGGAGATTTAAACTGGAACTGGCAAGGAACATAGGCTAATCTGGAAGTTCTAGATAGTTTAATCAGTAAGGGTTTCTTGTAGCCAGTTAGTCTGGCCCACTGGTGGTGTGGGCATCCTTCTGCAGCATCTCTGGATGTGCTGGACCAGTGCCAGTGGGTATTGGACTGGTTTCACTGTTACATGTTTTTTTGTTTGCATTGATTTGAGATCCACCTTATAGCTCTATGTCTAGATTCAAGAATATTCCAGAATAAGTCCTATTCATATATTTAAATCGTTGAAGGTAACATCATTTATTTTTGACTTGGAAAGAAATATTTTTTTACCTATTATTTCTGCTTAACATGCACATTTCTTGTTACTGTCTGCTTCCTTGTATCAGCATCAATCAGGCCAGTCTTTACTGTGGTAACAAACACCCCATTGTCAAAACCACTCAGAAATTTTGCTTCCTTTATGTAAGTTGGATACTTGAGTTGCATTTTTGTGGGCTAAGCTATTTATGCAGAATAAACAAATATACTCTGCTATGCTACTAAAAAATACTATGCTACACTGTGCTGTGGGGCAAAAGGACAATGTCATGTTTTTAGTGGATATTAAAATATTTTCTTTTCCAATTTTCTCTGAATTGAAAGATTTTATTAGATACAGGTTTTTTCCCCCTGCTCACTCATTAATAACACTATTGGTTTGCATTTTCATAGAACATTACACTTTTCACATCCACCAGGGCTTTTGCTTTCCCTTCTGCCCAAAAGCTTCCCCTAGATATCTTTGTGGCTCTCCCATAATTTCCAGTTTATTACTCAATTATCACCTTCCAGTAAGGTTTTCTTCCAGCACATGATCTAAGGTTACAAAATGAACAAACAGAACTCTTCAAAATAAATTCTCCTAAACATGTCCATCCTGTTCCCCTGTTTTAAACACACCTCATTAACATACTGTCTATTTCTCTTTAATATTCACTCTCTGTTCCTTCTCATTAGAATAATAAATTCCATGAAGGACAGGGTTTTGGTTTTTCAGTTGATGTAGTCTCAGTCCCTAGAACTGTGCCTGGCACAAAATATTCAATGAATATATGTAACCATTTCATAATCTTGTGTCAAGTAAGTTGACAGGTGTCTGAAGGGATGTTTTTGTGATGTGTTCTTGTTTATGGCGGCTTTCTGAAGGGAGTTGCTGGATGGGGGATTGGGTTCATTTCACTGGGATATTTAGTCCTAGATAAGAAAACTTCAATTGTGTGTTTAACCTAGCACTGTAGGTTAGTAGTAGTAACTGTTCAACCTCTTTGGGTCTCCACGGGACGGTCTACTCTGTCACCATCCCTACACTTCCATCTTCTCCTGCTCTTGTTCTTCAGGAGGTGTCCAGGGTGAATGCCTTATAAATGACACTTTCCTGAAGGTTTTTTAGTTATTCAGATTGGAAACAGAAAATGATACCACCTCTATCAACAGAGAACTGCTGGTACTAGTGTCAAGGATGTCCCACCGATTAAACTTGGCACATACAATAGAGTTTGAAGCAAGTGCGAATATGGCGAATCTCTGGGCATCCTCAGAGAAGTCCATGGGGAAACACAACACAGTGGACAATTTGCCCCATCTGGAAGACTGGAGGTTGATTTTGTGATAGCCCTTATTAGCTACAGTATTCAAGCTGACATTCTGAGAAACTATTTTTGATATCAGAGGGGCCATTTATCTGAGAGGAGAGTTGGGAGAGATGAGAGAGAAGAGTATAACAAAAGGTAACAGGTAGCAAGGTGTATTCATTTCCTGGGGTTGCTCTACAAGTACCACAAACAAAGTAGCTTAAAATAAAATAAACATTTTTCTCACAGTTTTGGAGGCTAGTAGTCACATTCAGGTGTCGGTAGGGTGGGTTCCTGTTTAGGATCTTGAGGGACTATCTGTTCCATGTCTCTTGTCTAGCTTCTGAGAGTCACTGGCAATTGTTCTTGGGCTTCTGCTGCATCACCCTGGTTTTTGTTTCATCTTCCATGATGTTTTTTCTGCCTATGTGTGTATCAAAATTTCCTCTTTTTACAAGAACAGCAGTCATTGGGTTAAGGGTTCACTGTGTGTCAATGTGACCTCATTTTAATCAATTTTATCTGTAATGGGGATAAGAACAATAATAATAATAATAATAACAATAAGGACACAAACACCAAAAATGAAAAGACAAGGACAAATTGGGGACACTTGGTTGGGAGGGAAGAGGGGGAGGGTTGAGGGCAGATGGGAGCATGGGGGACTGAGGTGATGGTGCACTGGTGAGATGGTGATGGGGAATACATGGGGATTACAATTGATGTCAAATATATATAAATTAAAAAAATGTTAAAAAATTTTTATCTGTAATGCCTTATTTCCAAATAAGGTAACATTCATTAGAATGTTGTCTAATGTTCATAGAACTTCATTATATGAATTAGAGGAGGCACACTTTAAGTTATAACATAAATTTGGGCAGTTCGTGTTATGGGGATAATTTGTAAGTAGGCAAAAGGATTCTCAGCTCACTGTCTCACACCAACTACATACAATACACTGATTTGTACAATGTTAAATTGGGCAGTTTACAATATCCCAAGCCTTGCTGTATAAAATTTGTTATTATTTATGCCTCTGTAAACCTCTGCAATAATAGTTGCTCTTAAACTATGATCATCACAAAACTACATGACCATAACCTCTTTCAAGCTTGTGTGTTTTTGTTGCAGGGAATTCTGCAAATTTCCCATGTTGTAATGGGTATGTTTTAAAATTTAGATTAAAGTTGGTGAACACCCTTTTATCTTTAGTAGCATTAGGAGTAATAGTCATTGTTTTTTCCTATTTATTTATTCCTCATTATTTATATATTCACTTCACAGATATTTAATGAATTTCCTTTATTAAGGGGACACAAATCAGACTCCACTCCACTGGAACATCAGGTGGGTGGAGACAAATAAGTAAACCTTCAGTAAAGTGCTAGAAAATCAGGAAACTAATCTGGATATTTTTAAAGAGGAAGAAATGCTCATGACTGCTCTGAAATCTCATTCTATCCTGAGTTGGGTGACTTCAGAGTTTTCATAGGAAGGTGTGGGTTTTGTTGTTATCAATTTTTTTTATGTCATATGGTTTTATTTATTATTAATATAAAATATTTTTTAAATTTACATATACTTGCCATCAACTGTAATCCCCATGTATTCCCCATCACCATCTCACCAGTGCACCATCACCTCAGTCCCTTGTGCTCCCATCTTCC
>JAGFMF010011592.1:0-23718 GCA_019455555.1 Galemys pyrenaicus | reverse complement strand
TGTTTTTGGGCATTTAGGTTGTTTCCAGGTCTTACCTATTGTAAAGAGTGATGCTATAAACATAGGGGTGCAGGTTTTCTTTTGAATCAGTGTATTTGTGTCTTTTGGGTATATTCCTAGGAGTGAGATTGCTGGATCATATGGAAGTTCCATATTGAGGAACCGCCATACTGCTTTCCATAATGGTTGGACCATCTTGTATTCCCACCAGCAGTGTAAGAGACTTCCTTTTTCTCCACATCCCCGCCAACATTTGTTGTTGCTACTTTTTTTGATATGTGCCATTCTCACTGGGGTGAGGTGGTATCTCATAGTGGTTTTGATTTGCATTTCTCTGATGACAAGAGAAGTTATCAATGTTTTTTCTCCTCTGAGGATTCCAGCAAACTGTGGCATGAGAATTTGAAACAGACTTGGAATGTTCCATATAAGATGTTGTGCTCTGCTGAGCTATTCTGACCCCTTGACTGGAAATCCTGATCTTCCATATCTGAAAAATCCCTACACAGAAGATACCATGACAGCTAAGTGAGATGCTGTGGAACTAAACAATTTACCCATTTATCACCTCTAGGAGGCGTCTTGAGGTCAGATGCATTGAGTGCAAGGGGTGGTGTTGTTGGGAGGCAGATTGCCAAGCCCCTCCTTGTCCCATTCCTTATGAGAGGTAAATGAAGGAAGGGGTAGGGACTGTTCACTGGAGAGCACCCTGAGAAATGGGTTCAATATGAAGGAACTTTACAGTCATTTTCAAAAATGCTAAGCCTCCCAGGTGGATTTATTTGAAGTCATTCCCATCAGTTGACATCTTAATTAGCAGTTAGTTAGCAGGAGTAACTAATGAAGTGTGAAGGGGAATAATGAATGAGGTTGGTAGTGAGGGTGTTGGTGATGGTGATGTTGGGAAAGATGTTTTGAAAGAGGCTGAGGACAGGGGTCTTGATGGTGAACATGGAAAAACACTGGTTTGGTTTTGCTTGCTGTGCAATACTTTTGTTAGTTTTGGGATGCTCACTTCTCACTTGAACTTGTGTCTCTTTCAGGAAATAAAAAGGATTTTTCTATAAATTTGTATGTGACAATATCATCTTCCCATTATTGCTGGAGCTTCTATTTGCTTTGTTAACTGGGAAGTCCAGCATTTCCCTCTCTGTGAATTTGTATGAGGGCCACAGGAGTCAGCTCAGTTCATGGCATAGAAATGGGTGATGTGGTTGAAGTTCATTTGAATTTCCCTCTCCATGTCCCCCTCTCTGGATTCAATAGGAACTGGAGTCTTGGCCAGTCATTCTACTGTCATATTTTTTCTGCCACAGGGTGTCACTGTTGGAATTGAGTCCTGCACAAGCCCTCGCTTGCTAGTCCATCATGGCCTGGAGATGGTCTCTAAGGTTATATCTCATTCCAATGTCTAAGAAATATTGTGAAGTAGTTATTGGCCCTAGGGTTATGGCATTATATACTTAGTTTAATAAAAGTTCAAAAGATAGGGTAGGAGGGGGTTTAGGCAAGAATGTGTGGTTTTACCACTAGTACATTTGATAAGAAGAAGGGTATAGGAGGAATAAATATTAACAACAGCAAAAATCCCATAAATTATTCATGGGTTCAGGTTGGGTGTGTCTCTGAATCATTCATGAGGATCACACAGACAGTTTATGTATCTATGAACCCAAACTCCTCTTGTCCTGTGCAACTTGAATCCTCCTCCTGAGGATTCATGGGGCTAAGATGTGATTGATATAGGAATGAAGATGGGGCATCTGGGATATAAGGCCAATGGACTGGGAAGGTTGGTGCTCCTTTGGTTCTTATGCACTGAATGACTGTTAGTATGACCCAACTTCTAAAGTGTCTCAATCTGTATATTAGTGCAGAACCCAAAGGAAGGACATGGTGCCTTTGAAGAGGCTGCCTGTTCTTCTTTGACATATTCCCTTCTCTGCCTCCCCACCCCCACTCCATCCATAAAAAGGGACATACCGAATAAACAAATTTACAGAAAGCTGCAAATGACTAATAAAACTTAGTATCTTATTTTAGGAACATCAACTTTTTTATGTGGTGGCCCTTTAAACAGAACAAATAATGTGATTCATTTTGGGTTTCAGGTAAACATGAGATGATCACAGTGTATTTACCACAGAGACTTGCCTCAGGAGTTGGGACTTTCTGTAACAATGCCTTTAATTTCCCTCTCCTGACAGCTGCAAGCAAATCTACTGCCCAATTCCGGGAAACTGTTCATGTGAAGACTGGCTGCAAACCTTCAAAAATAATTGTTTAAAAACCCTGTCGTTTAGTACTCATGTTCCTTTCATTTAAGTCTTATTCTCATTAAATTTCCATTTTTTCCTAAAAGGATTCTTAACATTTGAGACCACAGATTAGGTGAGTAGAGATGATTTGGTAGATAAGTTCACTGGGTTTAGTCTTTAGACTCTGTCCTTTACATAGAAACATTAGTTTTGGATATGAAGAAGGGAAAAGTTGTCAAATTAATGTCACAGGATATTATGATCTCCTTTACACAAAACCTGTACTTGTTTTTCAGGAGAAATCATGCTTTTCTAAGTTTCTGTTTTTGTGATTCTACTCACAATAATGATTTATTTTTAATAGAATTTTGGCATGTCAGTTCTCAATCTTCTCTGGTTTTATCTTTTCTTAATTGCTTCTACCCTATGGTTTTGCCTGAATTCTATTTTTAAATGCCTTCACTTTGCACAGTAGCCCTAAGGGAGTGTCTCTAGATGTTGTTCTCTGTCCCTCCTATGGCAACCCAGGCGTTTCAAGCACATCACCCTAGTTCCCCATAAATGGAATGTAATAATACATATTCTGTGCCTCAGCCACCTCCCAGTGGAATTATAAAGTTACAATGACTGTAACAGGATGGGCGGGGAATACACTGTAGGCCAGTGCCGGCCCTGGGGAATGAGGGCTCCTTTGGGCTGAGCTGGGTGCTCCAACCTGCCTGAAGATGAGCATCATCTGAGCTGTGGCTGAGTGTTGACCTGGCTCCAGATTCATCTCTGCAATCAGCTGCTCTTTGTGCTCTGCAGAGTCACTTTGGTCTGTCTGAAGGAGGCAGCTGTTGTAAATTATAAGTGCGGATTCAGGGGATAATTCTTGGCTTTCATCATGCTGTGAAGGCTCAGCAATTAATTTCTTCTGTTCTTCTTGCAGCCAAGGATTCTCCACATTATTCATCTCTTTGGGCAAAAGCCATTGGTGGCTTCTGAGTTATTTTCTCATTAGGTTTAGGATGGGAATTACCTGATTGTGGATGGTTTGCTCTTGTAGCTCATTTTGCAGGTGGATTCTGACCAGGTAAGACCTCAGCAGTAACTTAATCTGTTTAAGCTCCCAAGGCATAGAGTTCAGCATGTATTTCCATTTGATCTGAAAGTACCAGCTTGGCAGTTTCAAATCCAGAAGCACAACTTGCTGATGCTTTCACCTCTGAAGTGGCTGGATTCCCTGTGTGCACTTGACAAGACCCGAGAAGTTTCACTAGAGGGCCAAACCCGGGCTTTTCATTCTGCTACTTTGTGGGAAACTCAAGCCCAAAACAAGCCCAAATACTACCCTTCCCATGGGGAGATTTACTACTTGAAAAAAATAGCCTGAAAGAGCTCTGGGCCTAGTGAGCTACCAGGGAGTGGTGCGGATGGCTGGGGATGGAATTTGGTCCTCAGGGTCCTGTCTGAAGTCTCAGGTACTCAAGGAGAGTTCAGAAGATGGAGTTGGGGTCTCTGCACGGCCCTTTAGCACGGTCCTCATGATTGAGTTTTTTGTGTATAGGGAGGCTGGTAAATTCACTTCTCAGCACAAAGAATGATTTAGCCTCACATTTCCTCTGATCAGCAGTGTTTCCCTACCAGTGTCTTAGCAGGTGATGAACCAACACTGCTTCAGGAAAGGGGTGCTCACTGCCCTTCTCGGTGTTGGGGGAACTAGATTAGGAGGTGGGAGGAGAGCTGCGGATGGTCAGAGCCTGAGTCTCAGCTCTGGGGAGTCTCTGGCAGTGGGGAGGACTCCCTCCTACTAGGCGGGGAAGCCGGGGCTCTCCTCCTGCCAGAGAGGCGTGATGGAGGAGCATGCGCTACGCTGGGGCCACTGTGAAGTGGCCCAGGCTGATCTTGAATGTTCTTATCATCTCTGTGATTAGAAACTTACCGCATAGTATTTTATTCACTCACTATAGTCCATGGCAGAGCAGGCACTTATAAATAGTTGATGAATAAATGAGTGGATAAATGACCAGCTCTGGAAATCCATCATTTTGGTGCCTTCTTTTTGCAATGGTGCTTGCCCAGGTTTTCTCGTTTCTTTTACCTTTGCAGAAAAATTTCCCTGCTTACCATTCCACCACTGCCGAAGCAGCCATCTCATTGGATTGTAATTTGAACAACTCATTCTCTCTGAGGTATAATAGTAGATAATGAATAATTTAATGTGCTACCCTCAAAGGGTTATGTGCTTTTTAACAGGTGACAGGTAACTAGAGACAGAGTAAATCATAAGAATACATTTTTATTAATAGTGGAATTTCAGTTCAATTGCAGGCACTATCTTTACTCAGAAGGGGGGGGGGGCATTTCTGTGACTTGTGTCACACCATGTCAAGTAGTGAACTGCCCCTCCTTCTCTGGCATAATTTTGTTCTGAGTAGAATCATAGATGATCTGACAGAGATTCTTGATCGCTGGAGGGCCTGAGTCCATTTGAGGAGGTGTCTATGTCTCAGTACAGGGCAAGAATCAGGATCTTTCTAATTCCAGCGTGGTCTTGAGTGTATGGGGGCAAGAGGGAGCATGACATGGCACTGGGAAATACGGACAGGTTCACTGCATATGTTTCAGATTTTCCCAACCAAACAAAATATGTGTGGGCCTAATGAGTCTTGAATACAAGTTGAAGCTTTGACAGTCTCTTTTTAAGGAAGGTGTGTGTTGAGTACAAAATCATAACCATCAGAGTTTCAGTGGGAGGGAATGAAGTTGATTCCCTTTTGGTGGAGATGGAGAGTTGAGCTGATGGCTCTTGAGACAACTTGGCCAAGGTCATTAAGTTAGTAGCCAGACTGCCTCCCAGTTCCTAGTCCAGCTCCCCATTGTTCTGCACACCTCATTATCCCAATTCAGCGCTGCATCTGAGTCAGTCTCCTTGGTGGGGCTGTGGGGAATGTGGGTGTCAGCAGTCTGGGCTTGCAGAGGCTCTAAAACAATACCAGGTATTTTGTAGCAGGTATGTGCTGAGTGTTCTACTCTCACTCTGCATTTGGGGCATTCAGCATATAATCCTACAATTAGTTCATTAAAAAAATAAAAACTACTTGCAGGTCACCTTTAAAACAAAGGGAAAAGCAATTTTGAATTTAGCAATTTTTCATTTTTGACATCTAGTACCACCTCAAGCTCTGCAGTTACAAATAATGCTGGTGGGGAATGGATCCTTTTATGCACATTTGAAGAAAGAAGGGTTATACATTATGAATAGAACAAGGATAAAGGAATTGGCTGTGTAGTGCAAGATATTTTGAGTACATTAATCAGCCCATCTACTTTGGAGTGAGAATCATTTTTAAAAATGGGTATTAAACTGAATGCAAACAATTGTGCGATTCAAGTCTGCTGGATGCACAACAGACATGTGAGGCTAAACGGAAGATGAAAAAAGAGGGAGACAGGCATTTAAGGGAGTTCCTCAGGGTAAAACAAGTCCGAGGAAAGAAAGAGAAGGTGGAAGAACCACCAAGATGGCATCTGATGCTACTTCTGTTCCCACGGTGCTTGGAGCATTCTGCATTTACTTCACAAGCAGCAGCTAGGTGCCAGCAATGAATCGGCTCTGACTCCATGGGCTAGACATTGCTAAGGAGAAGACAGACCTTTACTCAGGGAATTCAACAGGGCCTGGTATCACAGAAGCAAACACAAGGAATTCACAGAGTCCTTTGCAAGTAATTGAGAACGCTGCTGACAGTGGCTTAAATAGGGTTTTATGCTTTTCACATAAGAAGTCTGGATATAGGTCGCTGCTGTGAAGGCTTAATAGCCCAGTGACAGGAGGCTGGCGTCTCCATGGTCTTCTGGACCTTCCCTAGCTTTTCAAGTTGGCAGCCATCCATCTGCTTTCAGGTGGAGGAGAGGAGATGCCAGTGATGACTGACTTCATCATGGAAGTGAATTCTTCTTATCAGCTCTGAGGCTGATTTTCTACTCACATCTCATAAGCTGATGTGGTGTTCAATGCCATTCCCTTCCTCTAGTCCCTGTAAGGAACAGAGAAAAGGAGAACTTAGTTTTTCTACACCTTTCTTCTCAGCCTCACTTTTCTACAACAGGAGGCTAACAGATAAGAGACAAACAGGCACTCTTACTCTTTTTTTTAAGATTTATTTTATTTATTTATGCATACAAGAACTGGGGTACAGACCAGAGGTCCAGAGAAGATTCATTAGATACAGAATAGGGAGCAGAACAGGTGGATCTACTGAAATACACTGCTGAGGGGAGCAGTGGGCTAGACAGGAGAGGTCTGCTGTGCATGTGGGTCACCTCCCTATCTGGAGATTCAACTCAGGTCACATTGGCTGGCAGTAACTTGATAGCAGTAAGACTTTAACCCCTGTGCCACCAGGGAGACCCCCCCCCCCTTACTCTTTTCTTTGGTCAGTGGGCAGCATTGAACCAGTGGAAGGAAGAGGGAGATTGAGGATGGGTTTTTGGTTGGAGGTGTCACTTCCCTTGGTTCCCACCAGTCTGATGGCAGCAGGCAAGCTGCACTGGAAGCTTCTGTTAGGTGGTCCCTCCTTCTTGACTGGCAATGGCTAGGTCTCCTTATTCTTTCAGGTCTAGGGACACTGTTGGTAGTATGTACTGCCATATCCATTCGACTTTCTCAGCTGCCGTTTCTTTGTAAAGTGTTCCAATTTGAAACTCTTCAAATTATCCAATCTGAGTGGACCATCTATTTTCAGTGGGCACCCTAACTGATACACTACTAGGGTTTGGGAATTGGTGTTCCTTTCGTAACCACACACCCTGGATGGGTGAACAGTAGGTGGGTGGGGTTGGGGCAGGGCTCAGGGAGAGTTCACAGAGGTAAAATTTGAAGACTAAGGGTATTATTCTTGAACCTAGAGAAGTGCATCCTGAGATGCCCTTAAACGATTTTAAGAAGAGTGTGGCTTACATTGTGTTTTACCAGATGATTCTGGTGACGTGATAAGGATTATTAGAGTGGATTGAAGAAACAGCTAAGAGAGCCTTTAGGAAGTTTCTACAGTTTTTCTCCATAAAATAATAAAATTATGCACAAAAGTGAGCTTTCCCTGATGATCTTCCCCAGCAAAATTAAACCCTCCCCACTCCATAGCTCTATTATATCTTGCATCACAGAATATTATGGTAAAATAGTATTTTACTATTGTATTATGAGTAGTGTAGTTCACTATGTTATTGACTTTCTCACTCGTCTATAAAGCTTCATGGGGACAGGGACCATGTCTCCAATTATGTTTGTATTCCCAGCACATAGCATGGAGTCTGGCACACAATAACCATTCAATAATTGTTAAATTGAATGCAGGAACTGGGATTGTCACCTACTGGTACAGAACTATTTTACATACAAAGTGGTTACTCTGATGAATATAGTTTAGTTTGATTCTCATATCACATTTTGTTTCTGATTGAAAGAAGAGGAAAAGGGAAGAAGGGATGGACAGAAGGGAAGGGGGGTAGAGAGGAAGAGTGAGTCTAGTTTTCTGAATGACGTGGGCAAGAGAGGACACTGATGAATCAGCTAGTGCATAGAACTTTATTGCATGTAGCATTTGAAAGTCCCAAACCAAAGAAACGAGAAATACTTCTGTGTTTTGGCAAAATGGAAAGGGGAAGCATAGAGCAGGTAATGACAGGCATACCTTAGTTATCATACACAGCCCATGCTATTTCTGCATGGGCTAGAAATTGCTGCCCTGAAGTCCTTTGTAAAACCACAGGAAAGGAACAAGCTGCACCTGGCCCTGAGTCATATGCCCAGAGTCATCTGCAAGGGTTGCTTCCCTTCAATGATCTGGCAGAAGATGAAAGGCTCCCTGCTAACTCATTACCTTGATGTTGAAAAATAAAGTCTGATCAAATGCATCCCTTGGAAAAAATTGGGTAGGGGGAGGAAATAAAATAATAAATTTTGAAGAATGACTTGAAAATAGTCTGGGAGTTATGAAAAATGTGGTCACATATCAAAACACTCAAAATGTCAATAAAAAATCAACTAAGTTGATCATATACTAGACAAAATAAATTCAAGAACAATTAGAACTATCTTTAAGTCATGTCTTCATTATGTAAAGTTGTACTGGTTGGAATCTTGGGACTACTAAAGAAAGTTTTTCAGTAATTTCATATATCAACTTTAAGCTAGGCACAATCTGCATTTTCTCATTTAAATCTTACAAAACACTGAAAGAGCTGTTACATGCATCTCATAAAGAAAACCTGAAGCTACAAAGGTGAAGGTCTGTGTGCCCCTAGTCACACAGCATGTAAGGGAACTGTGGTCTGGACCCAGTTTCTTCCTCATTCTGCACCTCTCCTCATGCAACTTATGTGATATTTGTATCAGTTTTGCTGTATTTCCCTCACCCATATTCTGTTATTCAGTATCATTCCAGATGTTCGCTTCTGTGAGGGACTAATTCTCACTCCTAATGACAGAGTTGTAGTCTTTCATCTTGAGTCTTAGTCCTTCCTGGCAGAAGGAAAACTGAGCTCATCAACATTCTTAAATAAATCTGGACTAAGACACAGTTTTTCTATTCTCAGATTTTTTGTGTACTTTATTGACTGTGCATTAGTCTTAGAAAGTATTTCAGAAACAGTGACCCTCACTACTGGGCATGTGGTTTTATTCACTTCTTTTTGTTCTTCATTGAAAATAAGTGACTCATTTCGAATGCCTTGAGCTCAGAGGGTAAGCAAACCTCCTCCCCTCCGCCCCCACTCTGAGTCTGTGGTAAGAGCATCTGTTCTTTGCTTCTTATCAGGAGCGATCTTGGAGCCTGGAGAAGTGTGCATGTGTGCCTCAGCAATCAGATATGGGTTTCTTATTTCTCTTGGGTGCTGAAATGTGGGATTTCTTGCTTATGTTAGACAGTTTGAAGTGCCCTATCTCAGAATCAGCCACCAGTGCCTTTCCATGAGTGACCAAATACTCTTTGGGAGAAGGGATCCTCTGGAAGGGCAGACTTCCATATTTACCTTGGACAGCTCTTTCTCCCTGTGCTATGCTCATGGACAGTTTCCTGTCTACTGGGGAGGTGATACCTAACATGCCCCAACCCCTCCCTTTAGCCTGTCCTTTGGCACAGGCTTTTTTGTCCTTTGTCACTGTCTTCAACTGAGGTCTCAGCTTGAAGATGGAATTCAGGTTATCAAGGACTCAAGAGCAAAGGCTGGGAGGATTTCTTTAGAGATTTAGAATAGTCTTTGCGCTATTCATTTTTTGGATGATTCTTTCTTTAGGACTTGGTACAGTGTTTGGTTATGGAGCGTATTTTCTTACTTTCATATTACTTCTGGAAAATTAGGTTCTAATGTGATATCTAGAATGGAGCAAGGAGTTGGTACTTGCTTGCTGACTAAATGATCTCTTAGTCATTGACCTTTTCCTGCCTTTGTTTCCTTATTTGTTAGATGTAACAGAGAATCTGTGAGTCATTACAGCCAGCTTATACATGAAGCATGTTGAAGACACACGTTCTCATGCACCACCTGATTACTGTTCTGAGGCCTCATTAGGTTGATTTTCCAGTTGTGACCGTTTTTTTTTTTCAGTAGTCCCTCGAGAAATATCTTCTTAACCTCTTCTGCTACTCCCAACATTGGGAAAAGTTTTGTTGTACACAGTCTTGTGTTAGCAAGACTTTGGGGACAAGTGCTGTCTGGGCAGGAATAGTTGACTATCTGTAGAATGAGACTGAGAATTCAGCAGAAGGTAAACTGAGAGCTGAGGAGGATAAATGTAAGCCTCTGCCAACCCCTGGGGCTACACTTACCATCAATTTTTTGTCCCTCTCAGAGGTCTAGTTTCTTGGTTTCTCGGAGAACTCTCTATGCCTAAGCTCCCAGAGGCTGTCAAGGGATGGTTCCTGTCTTACACAAAATAAGGATTTAAACTAGTCTTGCTAAATTCTTAGAGTAAGATGTCTCTTGAAAGCTCAAGCCAATTCAGGCAGTTAACATTCAGGTTACAACTAATATTAATCAGAATAAAGTATTACTTTGACTCCAAACACATTTACTTTCAGGGATGGACAGAGAAATCTGGCAACCAGGCATGGGTGTGACTGTACCACATTCTGCACTTTTTCTCATATGGACCCTGAAAAGCTTTTCTGATGCTCATGTCATCTGTCACATCTGATACAACTGTTGTCTTTGGGAAGATGTAGGCTTGCATATTTTGTTGTGCTGTTTGTTGCCTTTTGGTTTGGCGAAGAGGAAGAAAAATAGAGAAAGGTTAAAGATGTGCAAGTTCCTGAACCAAAAAGAACCCAAATACCATGTGTATGTAAATGTGATTTAAAGAATGGTAAACTGGGAGCAAAATAAATAGAAGGAATACTCCTCTCACAACTCCAGTTTAGCAAAACAGTTGCCTGAGGGGGAAAAATAAGCACTTCTCTAATTATATTAACTCTTTATGAGTAAAATACACCATTCACACCATGGGGTCTGCTGGTTAACCTTCATTCTCCTTCTGCCTACCCCTTCTTCCTGGTCCTGGATTAAATTCAAATTGATAAAGTGCTTTTGCTAGCCACATTAGTGCAATAAACACAGAACTGTCTGCCATGGGGACATACTTTTATTCTTTTAGAAAAACAAGCAGGAAATGATGATGAAAATCCTTTGGAAACTGAAGGGAAAAAAGGAAATAAATAAAAATAATAAAAATGTATTACTGCAGGCGATCCGTGAACTAGAGGGGAAAAAAACCAACAGATTCCTGGCTGTGATTCATACCTTCAGAGAGGTTTCTTTAATGACTGCTCTTTTGTGTCGCCAAAGCAGTGCTCATTTATCAGTCTGTGGTTTAATCCAAACCTATCAGGATGAAAATTCAAGGAGGATGAAGGTTAAATGACAGACATCCTGACTTGGAAACTACAGAGTTGATAAATGTCTACAAAACTTGACTGAATGGCAGAGAGGGAAAAATAATCTCCCCTTGGAGCTGCAGAAGACAAAGAGGTGCTTTGGGCGGGAGAATGGGGAGGTAGGGTGAATCCAATTCTCATACTAAGAACACATTGTTTTTTAACCATGAGTTTGATTAATTGTTAGTGGGGGAAATTCTGAAGTGGGTCTCTCCTATATATCAATGTTGATGAATTTGTGGTGATAAATGCATGGTAGCCTAAGGCAGAGTCTTATCATGGAGAAGTAGGTTTTTACCATAACAGTAAGGTGTCTTCAGCTGACTTGTGTTGCCACTACTCCAGTTCTCATCCTTTCAGACTCGGGATTTTGTAGTCTTCCTCATTGCTTCCCTTTCTCTAATGTATGTAGTCTCTCCAGAATGCGCAGGCATAAGCAGTACTTCTCCTGACAGATAATAGGCATTTTGGATATACAGTAGGTGCTCAAAAAAAAGTGTGCATAATTGAATCAAATTGAGTTCAGAGCTGCTCTTATACATTGGATGCCTCTGGTATATCACACCTTGATGAAACCCTTCCCTGGCTACTTAGCTTGGTGTAGTGATTAAGAGCTCAACTCTAGAATCAAACTCAGAGTGATCGCTGGGGTTCACTTAACCCACCTGGCTCCATTTTCTCCATTTAGAAAGAGGTTTTTAACAGTGCCTACCTGATGGGGCTGTTGTGGAGATTAAGTGAGTTTCTATTTATAACAGTGCTTAGAAAGAAAAAAAAGATTATTCCGGGAGAAATGCCTTTGTGGATGAACTTTTTCAGTACTGTAAAAGAATCAAAATCGGTAAATTCCTTAAAAGGTAAAACTTACAAGTTTATAGAAAAGAGGAGAATGAAGAATTTGCATAAGTGATAACCCTCTTCTCTATGATCCATGTTCTTCTTTCCAGAAAAAAAAAAAAAAAGAAACCCAAAAACCAAAACTTAAGGAAATCTGGAAAAAAATCCCTAAAAATTAACTGTATTTAGTTTTCAAACATTATATCCAAAATGTATCCAGAGTTGGATACTTCATCTATGCTTTGCACTGGCAGCAAAGCACATAGAAAGAAGGTCACCTGCTGCTTGTAAATGAATGCATTTAATAATGATAAATCACGAGGAGGTTTCCATGACCAATTCCCTTTTAGGGTCAATACTGACATTTCATTTTTATCTGATTCATGGGTTGACCTCTGGATTGTCTCACATTATTCCAGTGGATTCTCTCATGCTCCACCTTTCCTAATTCAAGGAATTTTGCCCAAGGAAAAGATCAGATCTTAAATCAGGTGTTGGTCATGGAAAGCATGAAAAACAATGCTTAAAGTATGAAAAAAGCTTTTTTTTTAAAAAAAAAATTATTTTTGCACACAAGAGCTGGGGTACAGGCTAGAGGTGTGTGTGTGTGTGGGGGGAAGAGGATTCACCAGAAACAGAGTGGGAAACAGCAGAACAGGTAGGTCAACTGAAATAGACTGCTGAGGGCAGCAGCAGGCGAGGCAGGAGAGGGAGAGGTCTGCTGTGCCATGTGAGCCCCCTCCCTGACTGAGTGGCTGCAGAAGTCTCACAATGCAGTGCTCAACCAACCCATTGCACCACCAGGGAGGCCCTGAATAAAGCTTTTAATTGCTCATGTATTTTATTTGTTACCGAGTGGGTATTGTGAGGGTCTGTTATTACTTCTTGCCAACATGAATGGGAAATCCTTTGGGAGAGACCCACATGTGCGAAAAGTTATGCAAGATGCTGTGATAACAGTTTGGTGGAAGTGGTCACTGAGGTGAAAGAGTTAAGAGTACTTACTCGGGCGTGCATTTCCTTCCAGAATTTCGGATCCAAGGTTCTGGCATGGGTTGGGTTGTCTTCCCTTCGTGGTCCTGTTACCCAAGGGAAATGTTATGGAACCTCATTGGTCCTCAGTATTAGATTGTCGTAAGAGAGACCAAGGCATCCCCACTTAGTGTTTTCTCATGACATCCCCCCAAGCAAGAATTCCCCCCACCATTTAGACTCCATCTGTCAGAAAGGGGTCCTGAATGCTCTTATTCTAACTTCAGTGTCCTCCCTAACATGGACCTGCCAATTTCCAGGCAAGAAAGTGCATCTTTGAATATGTCCCCTTTCCCTTCAACTTGTCATGAAAATCTTTTCCTGTAAGGCATTTGTTAGGAGCAAAACTTCCTATGGTGATTTTCCAATATTCAGTTTTGATTCCCTCCAGAAGCTTTATTTTACTGTGTTACATTCACTTCAGGTTCTTAGTATTTAGCTTATTTAGAGAGATAAACAAATATTATGAAAATGAGAGCAGCCTATGAACAAATGGTAATAGCAGCAGAGGCCTAAATACAAAAATTAATTAACAAGAAACAGGCAACAGGCCCAGCTGTCTCGGGCAATTTTGAAGGCATAACTTGAAATATGGAAGATGTTCAAAGGAAACATAAATGGAGGAGAAACAACCCGTGCCATTAACATGTACTGTGCAGATGTGAGCTTTGTCAGCAGCATTTCTCTCTTCTTACCGTAAATCTGAGGTTGGTATTACAAGATCACATCGATTATGTCAAATTAAAAAATGCCATGTGACCCCACAGAGCTGGAGGGATAAATTCCACTGGTAAAGGCATTGGAGATAATTTTATTAGCTTAATCTCAGTGTCATGTGATGCATTGTTTTGCTGTCCAGTTGTGAGGTTAAACCAATTTATACTTTTCCATATAACATATGGTATTGAGATGGTTCCTATTTGTAGAGAAATTCCCTTTGTCTTTCAAATAAGAAGTTTAACAGAGTATTTATAATTCAGTGGGAACACTTTATAAGTAGTATGACTGTATAATTGTCCAAACTGGGTTGCTTTGGAGAATGAGAGGATATGCTATTAATAATTTTCCTGGGATAACAGGCAGAAACTGAAATTGTCCTAGGCAAATCAGGATGTGTGGTTATTCAATTTATAAAGACAAAGTACAGAAGCTAAATTTGTATCAGTCTTAGCAAGATAACTAAAAGGTTATGAGATTTCTACTTCATATCTTTATTTGGAAGCATTGAGTTGATTTATAGTAGAGTCAGTTTTACTATATTTAGGCACTTAATAATGAGTAGCTAATGGTATATTTCTCTCCAACAAGAATTTTTTTATTTTAGTTCTCAACCACTTTTGTTAACCCTCTGTTGTCTGAACATTTTATTTTGCTTTTGTTCAATAATTTGTTGTCCTAATAGATAGTACTGGGATGTTAGAATAATTTCCTCCAAACTACTCCAGCTTATTTGATCGTTTCTATGAGTCTCACTCTTGTAAGCATAGGGTTTGTACTAAGAACTTCTGGAATATTATTCACAGCCTTCCAAGAACTGCAACAGCTGATTTGTGTGAAGGTGAAAATCTGGAGTTCTCTGTTCTGTTCAGCCATCCATCCAGTTGTTCACTGATGGACGGGGTCAGGAAAGCTGTCTCCCAGACTCCTGGGAGCAATGCATTATGGTCACAAAGATTTGGCTTCTCCTTCACCTCACTGTGAGTGGCGAATCCAAACCATCAGCACACAATGACCTTTAGCAGTTCAGAACAACGACACCTGGTTAGGCTGAGACCCAAACTGTGCAATTCACTAAATAAAGAAGTTGAAATCTTCCCTGGATGTGGAATGGGTTCAGTTTGACCTCTGTATCTTGAACTTTGTTCTCTTTCATTATTTCGAATGGAGAGAGTGTGGTTGACTGCACACAATTGCTGACCATCTTACAAATTGAGAGACATATGGCCTCTGAAAAATCATGGAAGGACTGCTCAGGATGACAGATAATTTTCTGTTGGCTACTCTTTTCCCAGAGCAATTTGATAGGGCTGACTTTTCTGCACACCTGGAAATACTTCTCATCTAAACTTCCACCCCAACTAACCCTGAGAGCCGTGTGGTACCTTGGAGACTTCCAGGGCTTCATCTCTAAAGGCCACTTTTTCAAAGAGGCTGTCCTCTTGGTTGGAGGGAGGAAATTCTGTGACTTTCTTTTCAGACTTCTTGACAGCTAAAAACAGCAAGGGAACATTAAAACTTCAACATAAATAATTCAGCACTGATTTTCCTTGCGTTTCATAACCAATATTAGTTTCTTTCTCTTTCTCGTCATTGCTCCCATGTCCTTTACTGGGAGGAATAACCTTCCCCTTGTACCTGCCGTAGACTTGATCCAGTAGCATATTTGGGGCAGCAGCAAAAGGAAATTGATGATAACCTTACTGGCTACAACCTTTTGTGGCCCCCCAAATGCTTATAAGATTCTCCTTCCATTTTTAAGCTACAAGTCATAAGGTTTGACTTTTTTCTATTTAAAAAATTTTAATGTTTTGTTATAGCATGTTGCTGGGACCATTTTTCCCCCAAAGAGAAGGCATGGTTGTAATAAAGAAGGTCTGGCTGCTTTTTTATGAGAGCTCCTCTCTCTTGGGGTTGGGCCTCAGCTATTCTATCTCTGCCAATTCCTTCTTCTGTGGCATTAGTAATGTGAGTAACCTAATATATTCCCTCTCACCTCTGGAATTGCCTTTTATAGTTAACTGATTAATGAAATATAAATAATTATGAAAATGCGGGCAAGAGAACTAAGAGGGAGAAAAGAATCTGCCTCTGTTTCATCAATCTGCAATAAATTCTTTCCTTTAATAGATTAACTGTCAACTCAAAAAATCATTTAAAAATTCTGCATGACTCAGTGAGAAAGATTTTGCACTAATTCTTTAAAAGGAAGCTATGCTTTTCTTGGAAGGGAAACCTATAGTTTCAGGTATCTACTTGATAGAAGTAAGCTGCCTGATTTTCCCTTTTTCTTTCTGCTTCCTTTCCTTTCCCCCTTTTTTTTTTTTTTTTTGTCTTCTTCCTTCTTTAAAGCCTTCCTTCCTGTTATTACTGATGGTATGCTATATGCTAGGAAGTCTACCAAGTACAGAGTAGACTGGGGGTCAGGAGACAGAGATGCAGATGAGAAAATCACTACTAGCTGGCAAGGGAGTGAATAGATACATGATGCTTTGGGACAGATGCCATGAGAAGAAACCAAGCCAGTACCATGGGTCTAGAGCAGGGACAGGGTGGGAAGAGGAGGGTGAATTTTGCTTCAGATAGGGGAAATTTTAATTGATAAGATGACATCTGAGTTAGATTCTGATTGATGAATATGCAGTCTCTGTCACGACTACCCAGCTTTGATGTTGGAGTGTGAAAGCAGCCAGAGGCAATAAGTTGTAGCCATAGTTGTGTTCTTTATTTTAAATAAAACTTTATTTAAAAAAATAGGCAGCCATCAGAATTTGGTCCATGGGTCATTTGTTTTCCAATCCCATTCCTAGAACAATGGTCTCCAAAAGAAGGTGCTATCAGTTTTATATGACCATGCAATGAGTGTGGTAAAATAAATTAGAGCTTCAGTTTATATTTGTATTAAAAGTATAACCCATTCATCTTATACCCATTATCCAGATTGGCTCTTTCTTTCTTGGCCTGTTTGTTGGATAGCCACATTACATAATTTAGGTGAGAGTTGTGAATATTGTATCACTAGCAGGCATTTTTCTCTTTCTCCTAATATATTGTGACATAATGCAGCCGACATAACCTAGCTTTGTGACTTTATGAATTATATTATCCAGTTTTACACTAGCCTTCACAAAAGGAGTCAGTGGTTTAAAAATATTTTAGTAAAGACACCTCTGCCGATGACGCCATTGTTTCATATCTCACACTGCACTTGGCTCTGCGACATGGGGGTTGGAATTCTCAAACTACATTTGTGCTTTGTCAGTTTGCTCCCTGTTGGGTTTGACCAACCTGAAAGGCTGTCTACTGATTGTGCTGTTGTCACCCCAGTGGATTCCACTAGCAAGAGGTCCCGGTGCCAGCTTTCTCCCACATTCTCAAGCCAGCTTCCTAATGCTCCTCAGCTGCAGCAGCACCAGTCAGGCAGCAGCCCCCTTCAGAGGCCAGAGTCTGCTCCACTCAACCTTCCTCAAGAACCACTGCTGGCCCCTCCGCAGAGTCTGTGTCCCGGGTCACAGCCTCCCCCAACTTTGATGTCTCCCCATCTTCTTTTCAACCCTCAGCCCAGGAGTGAAAATTGCTTCCCGAGGTCACTATCTCTGTGATCAGTGTCCTCCTTTCCCTTTTAAGTACTCTAATACCTCTTCAACCATTTTCATTTATGAAATACTTGCTAAAAGAAGCAGAGCAGCTTATTTGTGATTTGACTTTATCTTATAGAGACAGCATGGGTTAAAAACCGTTTTAATAAGATAAATGTAATTTCTTTAATTAATGAGGAAATTGTGGTACTGACGATATGAAGTAAAAACAATGATGATCTATTCTGATGACAATCTTTTGAAAGAAGATTCACTATTAAAAAGTGAATTTTTATCTACCATTAATGATGAATCTTACCCCAAGGTTAGTTGTGCCTTAAGATCAATGAATCAATGATAATAAACAGAAAAAGCAATTAATAAAAGAATTAAACCCACCAGAAACTAAAGAAAAACCTGTAGAATTTTCCAGTGATATTTCAAATCATGAAATATATATAGTCTTTCACGAAATTTTCCTAATCTTTCCCTAAACATTGTGTGAAACATTTAGAAACATCTTTTGAAGTTTGAAGAATACCTTTCTGGGCCTCCCTGGTGGCACAAGGGGTTAGAGCGCAGCACTCTATAGCCATTCTAGCACAAGTTTGATTCCTCAGCCAGGAAGCCCACCCACATGGCATAGCAGACCTCTCCTGTCTTGCCTGCTGCTCCGTTCAGCAGTGTATTTCAGTAGATCTGCCTGTTCTGCTCCCCACTCTGTCTCTGGTGAATCCTCTTACCCTCTGCAACTCTGGCCTACACCCCAATTCTTATATGCATAAATAAACAAATCATTTTTAAAAAAAGAATACCTTTCTGAGAATAGGTACCATTTTTCTATTTGGTTCACAGCTATATCCTGAGAACCTAGAAGAGCATGTGGCAGGTAGTGGATAATTAATGTATTTTTTAAATGAATGACTAAATAGAGAAAAACAAATATTCCACAAAGCACTGGGAATATCTTATTCTTGTAGTAAAAATGAAAATGGCTAAGGTTATATATGGCAAACAACTTGGCAATAAAATGAAAACTCATTCTATTGCCATCTAGTACTACTACAAAACCCAGAAAAAACACTGTTGAATATCTGAAAAAACAAGTAATAGATAAATGTAGAATGTTTGATATCCAGCTGCCTTAAAAATTGCTTTACCCTATTTATTATTAGTTTTTAAAAAATAAACTATTTTGCGATCCATAAAAGTTGGATAGCTCATGTAATACTGGATATATCATATAAGATATTTTATATAGGTTAACTGGTTTCTTTAAAGCAAGTATTTTCTGGAAAAGTTGGGTAAGTACAACTTTTTTGACTAGTGTTTTAATAAAGGGATTCTTGAGGTAAAATCCAGAGAAGGAATTGCCAGTAAAATGCATTATCTACAGTCATAAACAGAAACATCGCAGCAAAGAAGTTGAATATTGATAGGACTGAAATGCTACATGATGTCTTTGATCTACTTATTTTTTTTCCCTTTTAAGTAAAACTTTTAAGTATTGCACCTTCATGATATTCACAATGAGATGGAGAGTGACCATCAAAATAATTTTAACCACATGGAAGTTCATTCTTGATCCTGTGGGAAATTACCTAAAAAAGATGTGAATCTAAGTGATGAGTTATAGTTTATTCTTTTACAAACACACAAATGCTCCCAATTTGCTGACCTTTCATATGATAACAAGTAGCTCTCTTCAGAATGTTCCTTAAAGGATATTTAAAAAATATACACTGTAATCAGTTCTTCAACAGAAAGGTGATATTTTAATAGTGAATGAGAAAGTAAATGCTTCTCCAGAGATACTCAAGTTATGGAAAGAGCATTTTGAAAAATGGCATTTGGAAAGGTTATAATTGTTATGTGATTTTCTTGCTGTAACTGGCCTAAACAGTCTGTCGATATGCTTAAATTAAGAAAGAATGTTTTATGACTGGAATAATATCATGCATGTTCAAAACAATTAAAAAATAAGAATGCAACACTTTTCAATTTGTTTAGAAAAATGAATGCTTGAATCCAGAGAGGATAAAAATTTAATAGCTAATGTCTACACAAATCTTTGCCTTGTTGAATAATGTCTGACTTTCGGAAGTGTGGATAGCCTTTCCATTTGGACCTATATGCCTTGTGAATGTAATATTTTTTAGATGACCAAATATTGAAATAAATGAGCTTAGAATCAGATATCCTAATTGTTGTATCTCAAAAGAGTAAGGTTGGATTTTCATTGATAATAACTCACATTGCTCTCACTAAAAATATCATACATGTTATATTTTAGTGAGGATAAATGTAGTTTTGCATCATTAAAAATATTGAAATATGAATACAATGTCGAAGCACTAATTTATATTAGGCTTTAGTAATTGTAACTCCTGGGGAAAACTCTGCTATATTAGGATAAGAGTATATAGTTAGCAAACAAATTGAGAGGAAAACATGAAATAATATAAAATGTGTGATCAACTTGAAATAAGGCAAAAAGGGAAGGAGGATCATAAAGAAAGTAGAACAAATAGAAAACAAATAGTAAGATGGTAGATTTAAACCCAAATATACCAATGATTTTATTAAATGTAAATACATGAAATACTCTTGTGTTGACTGGCTGGATGAAAAAATATGATATGAGAACATACATTTGTGGAGGCATAAGCCTATCCCCCTAGGACATATACGATATTGTAAACCATTATTGATGAAGATGAAAAAAGCAAATTAAAAACATTTAATAAGAGACAGATGAGAATATAAGGATACAGAAATAATGGCACAAAAAATGGACACTTCTAAATTTGTATGCAATTTCACAACAAAATGCATACATATGTTCATAAAGAGTTGTATTATATAAGAGTTCATAGCAGCATTTTTTTGGTAATAGAAATTAGAAAGAGCCCAAATATTTATCAACAGTGGAATAATATACTGTGATATTTTTATTGGACAGAATTCTGTCCATGCAATTAGAATGAACGAAGTGCTGCTACATGAGCTATGAATTAATCAGAATGACTTAAAGTTTGGCCATAGATGCTAGACTCAAGGAATAGGTATCATATGTTCGAGAAGAGCTAATCTGTGGCATTAGTAGGTGTCATTTGCTTTCTAATTTGTCTTAAACAACACTCAATCCTGTTTGTTGGGGCTGTCCAGTGTGGATTCGAGTTCTTGGAAAATGCTATACATTGGTGGTGGTGGTGGGAGAGCCTTCCTCTGTGACCTTGAGCCAAAGATCCTATAGGAAGATCTGCTGAGACTTCTGTTGGGAAAGAGCAAGAGTATCCACAGAAGGGAGTAAGCCCTACATGGGGCTAGTCCTGGAGGAGCTGTACAGGATTTTGGCAGAATTGCTTAAAGATACCATACAGGGACCTGGGAGGCAGGTACAGCAATTATAGTATTTTTAAAAGTTCTCTTGTTCTTGTTCAGGAGTTTGTAATCAGTTTAATGCACATTGTTATTTAAGAAGAAGAAAACAGCTTGCTATGAAACTTGCTGAATAAATTGAAGATGTAAAATTCTTGACAAGCTTAGCCTTATTAAAAAATGAGTACGTAGGCCTGGAATCATCTTTAAATGATGCCAACCTTGAGAGAGATTGTCATTAAAAACTCCAAGTCGAGAGAAATGTATGAAAACCTAGATGTAATCAATTTTGTAATTAAGCATGAGATATACTTCCTTAAAAAAGAATTGAAAAAGAGAAATCCAGATTCTCAGAATGCAATTATATGCATCAAGAGGACATAAAAGCATTCATTACTCCATGAGTGACTTTTCCAAATAGAGCACTTGGCAGCCAGCATTTTGCCTATGGTCTCTCCCCAATGAATGAGTTGATGTTCTGGAAGTAGGGCTCCCTTCTCTTCCATTCAGACTCTCAACATATGCTCACTTCCATTCTCTCGGATATGAAGTCATGTGATAGCAGTGTATCCAAGGAAACTGGTAAAGGGGAGGAGACATGCTCTTGAGTCCCCTCCTCCACTAATATATACAGATCTGAATTTCCCACAATGAGAAGTTACTTCTCATAACTTATCTGACCTTAGCAGTAAGAGCTGACTAGCGAATAAGATAGTCACCACATTCCCTTGATTTTCTTCCCCATTAGCAAAGTTTCTTTTGACAATTATAAAGTAAATTTAGAAATGAATTACTAGCAGTGTGTATCTAGTCTTAAAATGAACTTGTTACTGTTTACCGGAACCCTAGAAAGACACTTGACATTTTTTGGTTTTTAATGTTTTCCCTTCAAAAGTGATTTTTCACTTTAGTCTAAATAAAATCCCTAGAATTACAATCTCCAGTGTAGCTATATTGTATATATGCTTTATGTATGAATATGAGATGTTTTCCATACTCTGTTACATAAATATTTTAACCAATTCACCGTAACATAAACATAGTTACCATATTTTGTTTGTGTGGTGAGAACATTTAAGATTTACTTGCTTAGTGACTTTCAGGTGTACAAACAGTGTAGTTAACTATAGTCACCATGCTATTTATTAAATTCCCAGAACTTACCTTTTTTTAAAAAAAAAAGATTTATTTATTTATGCATATAAGAGCTAGGGTACAGGTCAGAGGTGTGGGGTGGTGGTGAGAGGATTCACCAGACAAAGTGGGAAACAGAACAGGCAGATCTACTGAAATACACTGCTGAAGGGAGCAGCAGGCAAAGAAGAAGAGATGCTGCACCATGTGGTTTCCCTCTATGGCTGGGGATTGAACTTGTGCTGCAGTGGCTTCATAGTGTAGTGCTTGACCCCTTGTGCCACCAGGGAGGCCCCAGAACTTAGTTATCTTATACTGGACATTTGTACCCGTGACCACCTAACCCCTTCCATCACCAATATGTTTTCTGTTTCTGTCAATTTGGGTCTTTTAGATTGTACATATAAGTGAGAAATCACAGGATTTATCTTTCTCCATCTGATTTACTTCACTCAGTATAACTCCTTCAAGTTTCATCCGCATAGCAAATTAGATTTCCTTTTTAATGGCTGAATAATATTCCACAATATATATTTTCTACATTTTCTTTATCCATTTATCCATCCATAGACTTTTAGGCTATTTCCGTGTCTTGGCTATTATAAGTACAGTCATGGGTCATCATATGTTTCAGTCAATGATGGGCTATATGTATGAGTGGTGCTATGCATCAACACCAGATGGCCTAGTTGTATAGCATGCCATACCACTTAGATTTGCTTAATATATTTATGATGCTGATGACAAAATCGCCTAAACCTTCATTCTTAGTAGGTAGTTCAGTCACGTATGAGTGTAATGCTGCTGTGAACATGGAGGTTCAGAGAGCTCTTCTAGCTAGTGATTTCTTTTCCTTCAGGTATATATCCAGGCATGTGATTGCTGGTTCATATGGTAGTTCATGGTTTTGTAGGGGCTTAGGGTGCTCTGAGATCAGGTGCGACCACAAGTTATACCCCAGTGTTAAGTGGGATGTGTATCTGTACCCCACAGTTGGGTGAGACTGCAAATTTTACTTCTTGTGAGGTATCAGGAATGATGTATGTTCCCATCTGGATGACATTGTTCCTATGGTTAGGAGTTTAGTGAGCTTGTTGTTTAATATAGCCATTATTAAAAAGTAAATCACCGTAACACAATTATATGAGTTTAAAAAGTAATAAATTTTCAAAACTCATTTCATTTTTGTAATTATTTTGCTACGCTTTATAATTGTTGTGCCCTGTGGTTATTTACACCCATAGTATTGATATGGCAAATATACTGTACATCTCATGCTGCTCATTTCTTCCCGGCTCTGCCTCAGTGACACCTATTCATAGTTAGAAATTGAGCATGGTGAGAATATTTACACCATAGGAATCAGAAGACAATATAAATAAGGCTGAGATTTATTGTTATCCTGATTATCTAAAGAAAGTGAAGGAGAAAATGTTAATATTGCAAATTAAACTTAAAAACGTAGATGTTACATTGTGAAAAGCATGAAATATGGAAGAAATAGTGTTCCAAGTTCAAAACTATTATCAGACTCAACAGAAATTTTCTGAAAACGTTTCAACAGACCATTTGGTTTCAATTTTGTCTAGCTCAAAGAAACAGAATTATCAACCAATGTTCAATTTGGAGTAGTTTGCTTATTAATTGCACCAACAGTTTGCCTACAGGAGTTAGTCAAAAATCAAGGAATACACTCAGTGAGAATTAATTTGCCATATGAAATTTATAAGAAAGTGTATATTTTATTGTTACTTGTGTATTGACATTGTTACAGGGCAACCCTAATATAAAATGGGTTTGCCTGACTGGGTCCTCACCCGCGCGCTCGAACTGCACTTATAATGCCCCAACTGCAGGCACACA
>JAGFMF010011591.1:41929-80927 GCA_019455555.1 Galemys pyrenaicus | reverse complement strand
TTAGTCTCTTCTGTGCGTCCTTCTTCTCTGGGTAGGTTGAAAATATAGTCCAATTTATCCTCAGTGTTACAGTTTCTACTGGGGCCTGCTGTATTTTTTTCCCTTTTTCCTGTATCTTCCAGGAGCTTTCTGAGCCTATTGTCTCTCTGTCGCCATCTTTTTCCCCTTCCTCCCAGATTGGAATTTACTAGCGCTCCAGTTCAGCTTTGCTCTGTCTGTCTACACCAGCACCAGGCAAGTAGTTCCTGTCGGTGGCACCCTCTGACTGACTCCCCGAGCTCAGATCTCCGCTCGCAAGGGCTGCTCCACAGCCCGCGGTTCCTCCGGCGCGAAAAGCCCAAGATGGCTTTCCCGGGAGCCGGGCATGGCAATATTCCCACTGGGGCTGCACTGCCGTTTTAGCTTAACTTTGCTCCATCCCTCTGCAGCCACCCCTGGCAGCAGCTCCTGGTGGAGGAGTTCTCCAGCCGATTTTTACAGTTCAAGCCTCCTTCCGCATGGGCTGCTGTGCATCCAGCAGTCCTGCTGCCCTTCTCCTCTCTCGGAGTGGCACCCTCGGGGCGCCAGGGAATGCCCCGTCCTTATTTCAAACAGAGTTCATTTAGAGATTCCTACCACCTTCCGTCGGGCTGATGTTTCCTATATGTAAGCTGATAGTTCGTTTTCTGGCTTTTCTCTTTGCTTTTTTGGCTTTCCCTGTTATGTGTATCTGGACACTGAGTCTAGCGTCTTCACTCTGCCACCATCTTGCTGATCTCCCCTATCTAACTTTCTGATTTCAAACTTTGAGCATGCTCTTCCTTCCAAATAGAAGCTCTATGTCTAGATTCACCAATTTTAATTTAAAATCCCTCCAAGTTTCCAAAGGTTTCATCAACCATAGAAAAGTCCTACCTAGGGCCCTCCCTGGAGGCACAGTGGGTTGAGCAATGCACTATGAAGCAAACCACAGCCACTGCAGCACAAGTTCGATCCCTGCCCCCGGCTGGGAGGTGACCCACATGACACAGGCAGACCTCTCCTGCCTGGCCTGCTGCCCCCCTCAGCAGTGGATTATAGTCCATCTGCCTGTTCTGCTCCCTGCACTCTCTGGAGGATTCTCTCATCTCACCACACCTCTGGCCTGTACCCCAGTGCTTATATGCATAAATAAATAAATCTTTAAAAAAAAACACACACAGAAAAGTCCTACCTAACCACTTATTTCAAAGTACATTCACACTGGCTGTTGGGAGATAAAATTTTATGTTTAGGTAGACAGTCTGTAATCATTTTTGTCTGTATTTCATTATTTTCCCTTAATGACATTTAAATTTCATAAGTATACAAAATTTATTTACCTATACCCATACCATCTTAAAGAGGGCATACTGTGTCTTTTTAATTTTTTTTTTTAATTATTTATGCATAGAAGAACTGGGGTATAGGCTGGAGGTGCAGGAGTTGAGAGGATTCACCAGAGACAGAGTGGGGAGAAGAACAGGTGGACCTATTAAAATACACTGCTGAGGGGAGCAGCAGTGAGACAGGAGGGGTCTGCTGTGTCATGTGGTTCAGCTCCCCTGCCAGGGATCAAACTCATGCTGCAGTAACTGGAGATGTTTTGATAGTGCTAAGACTTATTAACCTCTATGCCACCAGGGAGGCAGTGACATACTGTGTATTCTTTAAGTGAATAAATGAATAAACAACCCATTTTTTAGAATTAGATATATGAATATGTTTATCTGTGTGTTTCTAGTTGACTAAGAATCATTGTAACCTCTGACAAAAAATATGAGTTTAGCATATGATGAGTGATGATCTCTTAGTACTACTTGCATAATATAAGAATAATATGTGAATATTCTACATTTTAAAAACATTTTCTTTGTATACAGTTTTTAATCAAAATATCTAGTGCAAGTTTCATTATAGTGAGTCATTCATAAAACAATTTCTCATACATTTTCAGATGTATGTTCTCACCATAACCTCCACCAGACTTGTTTTTCTATTGAGCAAAAGCAATGAGAGATGGCACAGCTCACAATGATCAGAGAATAGAGTTTCTTTGATCTTTTTTCTGTTATTCTTAACCTTTGCTTTATATTTGGCTTGAAGGTGATAACTCTAATTTCTATCGACATATTTTCTTTATATTTTATTACATATTTATAAAGCAATTTGGACATGTCACAATATAGCTATTTCAAAAGTGAAAATCTCATTTGAATCTAATAACTTCTCTCTAAAGAAGTTGAATGAAAAAACAAAGCTCAGAGAACTGAGGAAACTTCCCAGCTCTTGCAGGATGTAACCAAAAACCTTGTGCATGGAAATGCTCAAGCTATTTTAGCTTCTAATATTTATTCTTTTATATGCCTTGACACTACTTCAATAATTATGTCTTTTAAAAAATATTTGAACCAGAGTATTATTGTAAAATATTGAAATTTTCATTCAAGAGCAAAGTAACTAAGCTCATCAGATGCTCCTGCATATTGCCCTAGAATAATGATAAAGGATCAGAGAGATAATGAATCTTTCTTTGACCTGACATAAGAAGGGTTATCATTCATAAATTATTCTTGCATTCACACAATAAATACTTTGCATATTAAAAGCCTGTTTGGCCTTTAAACCCTTGGATACCTTAACAGATAGAAAAGCTGATTCTAAAATTTAGCAAAGCACATTATGCATTTAACTCTTGCATACATTTATCAACAATAATGTCTTAATATCCTAAATAAAATTAACTTAAACTTTGTAATTTCACAATCCACTTTCACATATATTTTTAAACGTTCATTTGTAGTTTAGTAAAAATATAGTGGCATAAATAGGGCAAGCACCGTTTTTGTTACTGCTCTCCTTTAACAGATGAACTTAAAGCTGGCATCTTAAAAACATATTTTGCAGTTAGAAATTTTACATCTCCTCAACAGGCTTTTGTGTGGAGGGATATTTAGGTAGTCTCAAAAAGGAGATCAAGCAAGATGGTTTCCATGGGAGCTGGGAGGGGGAAAGGGGAAGGACTAGAATAGTAAGCCAAGAAAGAGATCCAGATAAATAAATGGTTACTTTGTCAACAAAGCAGAGTAGAAAAGAGGATAGGAGTCAAATGCGACCAATAAAACCATTCATTAGAACGTCAGGATGAAAAAGTAGTAATTACTAAATGTGAACTTTTGACTCTGAGCAGCATTTCTTTGCAGAGGAGCTCCAAGGTCTCTGGTCTAATGATGTGTCCTCAGATCTGAGCTCTTCTGTGTACAGAGGCTTAGCAACATCATTATAGTCACTTACTAATTTTATCTGTCTGTGTGTAAGAGGCTCACAAACTCCCTCACCCCACCACCATCTACCCCCTTGTTCTTTGGTGTATCAGATCATCTTAGAAGACACAGCTTGGGAACATATGGTATATATCTAGGTCATTCATATGTCCAATTTTATTATTATTTTTATGCAACAAGCATGTACTTTCATAGCTCTGGAATCTGAGAAGGCCAAGATCAGGGAGCCAGTAGATTCAGTGTCTAGTGAAGCCTGTTTCCTGGTTCACAGATGAAAGTCTTCTCATGGTGGACTCATACAACAGAAAGAGAGAAGGGAGCCCCCACTTGGGTCTCTTTTATAAGGGCATTAACAACATTCATAACCCAGTCACTACCTTCCTCCTAATACTATCACATTGAGGATTAGGATTTCAGCATAGGCACACAACATAAAAATTCAGTCTGTTAGCTTTATTTTCTTTGGTATTTCATCCTCTCACACATATTCATTTCAGATATCTTTTGTATAAATATATCGATACATGTATGTGTACATCATCCATGAATATACATGTGAATATAAACACGGCTGCATAGTCAATTACAGTTCAATACCAAGATATGCATTTTAGCAAATTTAGTTTTTCTTGTGTGTTACATATTTTCACATCTATTCAATAGTAAGAAATTTGGTTATATTCTTTTTAATGTACTTATTTAATTGTAACTATTTCATTCTAAGTATTCCATACCCTTGATTATGTCACAAATGGTATCACTTTTTCAGTTTTTAATGGTTCATTGCTAGTATACAGAAAAATGAAAAACTTTGTATGTTTTATATTACCCTCATTATGAATGTATCTGTTTTAAAATGAATTTTATTTTTGAAGATGTTGTAAGTCTATAGCAAAATTAAGTAGAAAATACAGTTCTCATTTATCCCCTTCTATCACGTATGCAGCCTCCCCACTATAAACATCCCAGATTAGGCCTCTGTTATAATGCCCATATATATACTGGTGCATTGTTATTGCTCACACTCAGTCTATTGCATTAGGATTTACTTTTGTAACTTCTCTGCATTTGTATAAATCACCATTTTAGTATAATATAAAGTAGCTTCATTGTCCTAGAAATCAGTACTATGTGTACCCATTATTCCCTTCAACATACAACCGTGTTATCTGTTGATGAGTTCATTGTTTCCTTATGTTTACTTTTTCCAGAATGTCTTATAGTGAGAGTCACATAATAGATGGCTTGTGTAGATTGGCTTATTTCACAATGTGCCATGCATTTAGGGTTCCCCATGCTTTCTCATGGCTTGATAGCTCCTTTTGTTTTAGTGCTGAATAATAAATATTCTAAGATCTGATTTACTCTAATATTTATTACTTCATTTATTATTTGTTAGATTTTCCAGTTATAAACAAAGCTGCTATAAACATCCCTGCATGGGTTTTTGTGTGGACGGAGTTTTCAGTTCATACCAAGGAATATGTTTGAGGATTGCCTGGCTAGAGTTCTTAGTTTTATAGGAAGCTGCCGGACTGCCTTCTAAAGTTGCTGTCCAACTTACAAGGAATGAGAGGTCCTGTTGCTCCACATCTTTGCAGCACTTTCTTGTCAGGGTCTTGCAAATATTTCATCAAATATGCATAATGAAATGAAGAGAAGCCGTTATTTTGACTGAAATATAGTTGTCATTTGTGAGGTGAATAGTGCTTTTTTTAAGATTTACTTATGCATATAAGAACTGGGGTACAGTCCAGAGGTGTAGAGGGTAAGAGGATTCACCAGAAACAGAGTGGGGAACAGAACAAGCAGATGACTGAAATACACTGCTGATGGGAGCAGCGGGCATGGGGAACAGAACAAGCAGATGACTGAAATACACTGGTGATGGGAGCAGCGGGCAAGGCAGGAGAGCTCTGCTGAGCCATGTGGGTCCTTCCTTGGCCAGGGATCGAACTTGTGCTGCAGTGACTGTGGATGCTTCACAGTGCATTGCTTCACCGGATGCACCACCGGGGAAGCCAATGATGATTATTTCTTGATTGTGATATAGTATCGGTGATATCAATGCCAGTGACAGGGTATGAGAATGAGGAAATATTTGAAGCTTTATGATGTGGATAGGAGGTGAAAATGACATGAAAACTTTGGGAGAGGAGATACATATATCCAAGAATTATCTGTGAGCGGAAGGTAGGAAAATGGGAGGGAAGTGAGGAAGAAAAAACAAAAAGACAAACAGATAATATAAAAACATTGGCAGACATATTCCAATACTGAGCAAGTCTTGAATTACAAATGTTTAGAAAGAGGTCAGGTAAAAGATTCACAAATGATATGGGACAACTAAAAGTAATTTGAAAAGAAAGTTCTGAGTACCTATCTCATATGGAAAAATTACATTTACCAGAGAATAAAGTTTAAATGCTAGTATGCTACTAGAAAGCATTACATCTATGAAATATCACTATTAAGTATGATTCCTGTTTCTGAAGTTAACTGTGGCTTTTATCTTGTAAGATTTCAAGAAAATAATTTTCAACAAAATAAAGAAATAACAAATGCAATGAAAAAACAATATTTATTATGAAAGATTCAAAACTACACATGGCAGCCTATAATATAAAAAATTAATAGAAACTAACATCATTTCTTCATTTTCTTTCCAGTGAGGTTTCTGAACTTTAATGTTTATATTTTTAAACATTAAAATAGTCATAAAATAGTCTAATAATAGGGATTAGCATTACCAGTTGCAAAAGATAAATGGAGTAAATAACCTTTAATCATTAAAACTACTTTTGCTATACACATAGATTTAAAAAAAATAAACAAAAACAAGTAGTAGGTTAGAACAAGAAATTCCGCAGGTAGACTGAAATGATCAGAGAACTGCACAAATGTATTCAAGAAAACCAAGAAATTTTAGTATTTAAATATGGTGTTGGAACAATGGAATGAAATTGAGAAAAACATTTCATTGGAGTTTATATTACCATAATTTAGAAAAATTTTAGTGATCAAAATTAAAACATAAAATGATAATTTATGGAATCCTGAGAATATATGGTTAAGATTTTCTATTATTATTTTGAATTGTGAAAGATATTTTTAACTCTCACAACCTAAGAGCCCTAAAGGAAAAATGAAGTTTAAAAACTGAAAAGAAATATTTCAAGCACTTTACACAAGGGGTGTCAGAAGAAGGGATAGGAAATTAATGTAAAAGACAAATGATAGGTGTGGGGAAAGTCAGCAATTGAAACTTCACCAAAAAAACATTGATTTTCCCTCACCAACCCCTCCACTTACATATATAAATTTCAAAAAGCCAATAAATAAAAAATAAACAATAAACTAGCCAACTGATTTTTATACAAATCAAGAGAAAAGTAGCTTTGAAGCCTTCTTAAATATATGAAAAGTGGCTCCACTTTGCTCCTAAAAGTGATTTCAAATAAGAATCTATATTCAAATGAGAATAGAATTCCGGTACTTATATGAATAGAGCACAAGGGACTATGGTGACAGTGCATGGTGAATTGGTGGTGGAAATTTCATAGGGACTAAACCTAGAAAAGAAAGCATACATCATAAGAAAATAAACAAACAAATAAATAAAATTCCAGTTCTTTATTGTGTCTATAATGCAGTACTTTAATAGAGTACCTCTCTAGGGCCTCCCTGGTGGCTCAGCGGGTTGAGTGCCTCACTGTGAAGCATCTGCTGCACAGCAGCGCAGTGCCAGTTCGATTCCTTGCCAAAGAGGGGACCCACATGGTGCAGCAGCCTCACCTGCCTTGTCCACTGCTTCCCTAGCAGTGTATTTCAATCTATCTGCCTGTTCTGCTCCCCACTCTGTTTCTGGTAAATCCTCTCACCATCCTGGGCTCTGGCCTGTACACCAGCTCTTGTATAAATAAATAAATTAAAAAAAAATAGAGTACCTCTCCATAAAGAACATCTTAAAATCTGTATTAAATTAAAACAAAGCAAGCCAGCTCTCCTCTTGGTGGCTGCTCCAGGTTACTAAAAGAAATCAGTAACTTAGAATTTGTTCCAGTCTCATAAATCTGAATTGACATAAACTGAATTTCTTTCTATTTATTTTTAACTGGATTTTCAAAAATCCTATATTTCTCTTAAATAGGTACTCTCAGAATACCATACAACATCTGCTTCTAAAACTGGCTTGGCGCTCTTGCTTGATGTGTGTGTGTGTGTGTGTGTGTATGTTTGTGCTGATATATATATGTGTGTGTGTATATATATATATGTTTGTGCTGAAATGAGAATTTATTCCTGTGGCCTACCTAGAATAACTGGCCTTCCTGATCAGGCTTCTTAACCCTCAGATTGTCTTAAGAAACTTCCCTCAAGGGTCTTCTATAGAACATATGGAGCAATACCCTTCAACTGACTTGGGCTTGTAAAATCTTCACTTCCAAAAATAATCAGACTGTTTTATCACATAAGTGATTCTAGAGGCTCTGTCTTCTTTCCAAGATTTCTAGATAACTTCCAATAATAATTAGCTCATAGTTAATTATAGGTGCCCATACCAAACATTCCTCATATCTATTCTAATAAAATTAGGAATTATACCAAATTCTAATAAAATTAGGAATTATGCCACTGACCAGTTGTAGGCTGTGGAATTAGGAATTTTCACTGAATATAAATTAGAAGATTCTCTATTCTGGGAGGCCAAAGATTTATTTTAATTGTATAATGTTTTCTACCTCAGCTAATCAGACTCACACTAGTTCTAGAGATTGCGGTGAACAAGGTGAGATAAATACTGGACTAGTGTAAGCACTAAGAATGATGATAGAATCTTCAATTTTCCTTGCTGAAGCCATGACCAAACTAATTTGACCTACTCAAGAGAGTTGAATTTCCAGTATGATATTATAATTGGAAGAAATTGAACTCTTTTCCTCTTGTTTAACATGCCGAACTATGTCTGGGTTAATTTCTAATTTTCATAGTGTGATATGGACATTAAGAAGAGGTCACCAACAAACTGAGTTGTATTACCTCAGGCAGACCTGATGGCCCTGCTTTCTTGAATGCAGGTCTGCAATGACCACTTTGAGCTGAAATGATAAAGCATTCCTACCGATATCAGAGAGTTTTGTGAAATTTGCCCATGGCTACACCTTGGGTAACACCTCGGTGTCATCTCAGGGGTAATTGGCATTGAGAGATTTAATTCCTAAATATAATTTTAAGGCTCTGTAGCAGCAGGAAGATGGCACAGGAGCAAGGTTCGGGATGGTTCTGGGCAGACGGGTCAAGGAAGGGAGTCTTGGAGCTCTCGGTAGCTTTTCATGCTTTATTTAGTAGAGGTGGCCAGGTACATGGCAGGCAGGGGTGCTGGGGTGCTGGGAGGCTGGCAGGCCTCCCAACCCCCAGTGTATCTCACCCTCTCGGCTGCTTTCTTCTCTCTCTGCTGCTGCTCCTTTGTCCTGTCGGTCGGTCCGTCCTCGCAGTTCTGGCGTCCTCATGACGCCGCCCATTTAAGTCGTGTCCAACTCAAGTGCGCCCACTTGCGCATGCCCACCCTGGAATGCTCGCAGCACTGCAGGTGTCCATCATCACAGTGATGGGAGGGTGGAAAGACCTGATCATTCTCTGACCCTACAGTCTCCAAATAACATGTATGCTTCAAACAGTCCAGATTGGAGCATCACAGTTTTCCTATAGAAATTCCTGTTCTGACAAGACTGAGTTCCCCGTTTGCATCTGACACAGCTGAATGGGTTAGACTTAGGGTTAGGGCTAGGGTTACCCCAGGGCAGCCCTCCGTATGAGCACCATGAGCAGCCTAAGTTCCAGTAGGCTCAGACTTTGTATATTTTTATTCATTAGTGATCACTCTTGGTTTCTCAAATGTTTAATAAACGTGTTTTTCATGTTTTGAGTATGAATTGGCCTTTCTCAATTGCTGGTTATTATGAGTCAGTTGACTACATCTGTGGTAATGTTTACATCAGTTAGAATTTCAATGACTTTTATATTAAAAGGATTCTACAAATTCAATCAGTTGTCTTCCCTTCTTTCACATTAAAATCAGCCTCTGGAAACAGGATGCATTTGTCTATTTGCTCTAATCTACTAAATTTTCATGACCTCAATGTTTTTATTCAGATTAAGTACATTTGTATTCATGCTAATTAAATTTCTGGTTTTAGTAATGAATTCTTGAGAATTCTAACACCAATACCTCAGCGAAATAAGTCAGAAGGCAAAAGAAAAATGCCGGATGGTTTCACTCCTAGATGGAATATAAGGGAACCAAATATAAAGGAAAAAAAAAAAGTCAACAAGCAAGCCACTCCAGGAGGGAGTGAGCCCCTCCCAAAGAGAAGAAGATGATATCAGGGCAGTCTCTGCATTGGCTCGGGGCAGCCATACTTCTGCCCACCTGTGACTATGCAGGTGCTTCTCTTCACCAGCTCTCTTCTCTGCAAGGCAGCAGCCTTCTACCTGCCCATGACCTGCACCTGCTGGGGCTTCCCTTCACTGACCTCCCTCAGTGAAGGTAACTCTCCTCTAGGCCACTGCCTGCAAACATGCAGGCCTCTCAGCAAACCTGTGCCTTTGGGGCAGCTCTTCCTGCCCACTTGTGTGTGTACAAATGTCCTTTACTCTCCTGTTCCTTTGCCTAATAAATCTTCTCTTTAAAATAACTAAAGTCTCTGCCTTGTGGAGAAACTTGCCTGGGAGCTCGTCTTGTGCTGCTGAACAGGGAGCTCTGGTGAAACCTTTCCCAGAGTGAACCCAAGAGCCCTACTCTTCAAACCTACTGACTCCAAAAACAACATCAGTGCCATCTTTTGTTCTTACATTCCTTTCTACAAAATAGAAGAATAAATCATGTGGTTGATATGTGGTTTAACCATGTAGATATATTAACAGTTTATAAGCACAATATGTGCAGAAAAGGATCAGTGCATCCCATTTCTTCATCTTGCAGGGTTCTGATCTCACCAGATACACAAGACTTCCAGATGACTGGATAGAACTGAATACTCAATCCCAATTATTCCTGGAATGCTGGGATGGTCTCATGTTCCAAGTTACTGGATAAAGGAGACATAGACTATTTTCTTCTCTCTTATTTTCCCTGGTATGAAACAACTTTCCTCCTTGATCATGCATTTCTCTTAGGATATGTGATCAAGCACTACAGACTATGAGCTGTCGGGGTGAGGGATAAAGAGGTAGGAAACATTAAGCAAATTTAACACTTCTTTGAACCATAAGTTTTAGTAATGATATCGGCAATATATTGCTTCCATCTAAATTCTAGTAATCTAATAAGTAAGTTGTGGAAGTATTTCTTGAACTGTTCATTCATGCACAGTTCTAATTACTTATGTCTAGAGTCTACTAGAGTTCTTATGTAGACACTACAAAAGACCTGCCTCCTGTAATCTGAGCATATCGCTGACTCCTAGAGCCTTGAGTTGATTATGTGATTAAAACTGTTTTCAGTGTTCCTTGTTTTATGTTGTCTGATGTAGTAATGGTTATTTTCATGTACAGTAATGTGCCCTATAAACTATAAACTAATGAGATATTAAATCAGTTGTAGTGGTTTACACATGACTCAGACCTCTGTTGTAAAATGAATTTTTTTTCCTATATATGTACATTGGTGTGACAGTGATGTGTGTGTGCATGTGTGCGCGCCTGCATGCTGAAAAGTGAAGTGACAATTGAGTGCTTTTAGCATCTAAATGGATCTCAGTTAAGTAATCTTGAAAAACACTGACCTCAATCAAACATTCGGAAGAAAAGGTCACCAGCTACCTTTTATTCTGTGGAAATTATAGACAAAGTCATTTACAGAGAGCCCTATTTCAGCTCATAGATTATAATGTATGTGTGGTGTCTGTGTGTGTCTTGTTATTCATGTGTAAAGTAAGTGGAGACTGACTTAAGGAATGTTCGGTCAAGTTTAACCTGGGAAACTGCGTTCACTGCTTAGATTACTGGGGAGGTATAAGTAAATTGATATTATTATTTCAGTGACCTCTTCTGTAGATTCACTTGACTTTCAGGTCTAAATTTATTGAGATTCAACTTAGAATGTCTGTGATCCAGCCATACATTATCATTCTCTTTATGTTTTCCTAGCAGCAACATTGATTTGTATGCGGTTCATATTCAAAATGGCATATTTTTATATTCCTAATGCTCAGGGCTACACAAACTAAATAGTGAATTTTTGCCTCATCCCCGGTGCTAATATAGCATGATATTAGAGGATTATGCCTTGAACACTGTGTGGTAGGGAGGGCAATGCAATTTTTCCTTTCCTTGTCTCTGAAGGTATAAAAACTCCCAACATAATATTAAAGAGAGAAATACATTAAGGATACAAAATGTCATTAAAACAGCCTCTCTTGTGTTTATGATTTATGAAATTTCCTCATCTTTTTTTTTTGAAGAATATCCATTCATGAAAAAAAATGATATTTAGAATGCAAAGGATTTTTAATGAAAGAGACCATCAAGGGCTTGGTATAAAGTTTGGTTTCTGTTGGTGGCTTTCAGTTTTAACCACACTATATGAAATGAGCAATGGTTGAAGGATTTCTTGATAGCATCAGAGAAGCTCATCCCCACAGCAGTACTTTCATCAACCTGCAGAGCCCTACCGTGGTGTTCTGGTGAAGTTCTAATTTGGATAATTAAATTCTACCTCTATATCTGACTTCTTAGAGTTTTCAGCCCTTTTTGCAATCTTCTGTTATTTCCTGTTTTCAATTGATGACTGCTGTGCCTCCTGGAACCTAGGCTGCATAATGGCACAGGAAATTATTCACCCCGCTTCTGTTCCAGTCTGGGAGCATAACAGTCTCTAACTCCATTTTTCATTTCATCGTAACATTTGTGAAATAGATTCACTTTTCCTTGTTTCCTAGCCTGTAATGAAAACTAAATTCTGCAGAAATCTGTACCCATTCAATTTTTATTAAATATGCACTTATCTAATGGAAAGTTAAAAGAAATCATTTCTTAAAAAAAAATCTAGGTGGCAGGTATACTGAATGTTGAAAATTTTAAGCAAAACTTGCACATTGCTATTGAATAAAATAAATCTTAATTTATGAACTTCCAATAGCAGTTTGTGTTTCAGAAACGGTCTGCCCACAAGAAAACTATACCTATGAAGTAACTAGTGCTTATTAATGTTTCTGAATGCCTACACAGTAAGATTAGATAGTTCATCTTTGGTGCAGGGGCCTGTATTTGTTCTAGACATATTTCATTGATTTGGGTGCCAGTTCATTTTCTTCATGTTATTCTGAAAAGAAAGCAATACTTTATTCACACTGTCAACACTGTGTGCTACCCACCTCCACCTCTTCTTCTGGCTCCAGAAACTCTCTAATTCCCATTCCTCCTAGATCTAAAGCAACATAGAGTATATGGTAATAGAGAGCAATAATAAAAGCTGTGCCTTTCCTTTTCACACAAGGTAAACCATAGTTTATATCCTGTTCCAAAAGGAACAAAATATATTACTTTTACTTTTATTACTCAATATCAACTGTATATATCAATGTGAAGTTCTACTGGGCTTAGAGGAAAGGTAACATTATCAAAGAAAATATATAGACTCCAGCAATGGTTAGTATTTTACTGTAAAGAACACAGAATATTATATTAAAAATTAATACTTGGAAGTAAATATGTGTGCATGTGTATATACAAATTACAGATATAGAGTTTACATATACTTTAATTCATATTCTAAGCAGATTTCTTTTAAGGGTTGTATGTATTCACACATTTTAAATCAACACTGAGTAGAACATAATAGTCTTTATTTTAAAAAGTTCTTATAATTGTGTATGAGTCAATGCAGGCTAGAAATAAAAATTGTAGATTTGTTTGTATTTTGAAATTTGAAAATGTACAAAATGTAATTTTCTTCAAAATGAAGAATCTGTGTTTGCATAAGGTAAACTTAATATTACAATATATTAATCAAACATTAATTAGTAATGCAACTAATTCTCTCTGCACATGTGACAGTAACTTTCCCATGGTGATATAGGGTCCCTTATTTCTTATTTGAAAAACAATAAATAAAACAAATAAATAAATAACAAATAAATAATAACAAATAAATAAATAACAAATAAAACAATAAAAAAACAAATAAATAAGTAAACTCCAGTGCATGACTTAATAACTTAACATTATAACATTAAGTCCTTTAGTGTAATGATGTTTATGTTGCAGTTAAGGACAAAGACTGTTAGTCAGACAGAATTCACATTTAAATTACAGGTTCATCATGTATTTGAACACTCAGAATCCCAATTTTCTAAAATATAAAATTTAGCTAAGCGTCTAGCTACATATTAATGCAAAATGGCATGCCTAAAATATTTAACCTAGTAAATATGTGGACATGTAGATGCTCAATAACAGTTGCATATATATTTTGATTAAATTCTGTACACACATACATGTTTTATGCCAATACCAGTTTTACTTTATCAAGTCTATAGGTTTTGTCTGGAGTTTCTATTATGTAAATAGAAAGATGGGTTTTATTAATTTCTCTTTATATTTCACAGATAGGTGTTTTGCTTAATATTATCCTAACAGTTACACAGCTGAAAATAATTTGTTTCTCAGATAAGAAGCAGGAATGAGACATATTTATTATGAATTTTAGAATATTTGAAATTCTATTTTATAATTCCTTTTTAACATTTTATCTTCTTAAATATAATCACATTTCCTTTAGTAAATCCAGAACAAATTCAACATTTCATTGGTATGTGGAGTTTATTTTTCCTGTTGGTAGCTTTGGGACAGCTCTGGTTTTATGAAAGCTCTTCTTTATTTTGTTTCTCTGCGGTGTGCACCTATTGGTCTTTACTCTCCTCTCTGAGCTACTTAAGCCATTCGATTCTGTTACAGGAGATACTATGTTCTCGACCCCACTTAATTAGGAAGGTACTGAGCAGCCAGGCAAAGCTGTGCCTGGGAGGAAGGCAGGTGCAGGGTGGAGGGGAGAACACTCTGGTGTTGCTGGGAAGAGACATGGAAGGAGACACATGGAGGAGAGACAAATAAGGATACCTGGATGAATCACAGGGGTAAAGAACGCTGGGGGTCTGACAATGGCAGGTGTTACCCTTCATAAGTACTTTGGTTTTGTCCTTTTAGTCCCTGCTTTCTGGGACCTGCTTCAGAAACCCCCTTCCTGTGGCTCCCTCAAAGAGGTCCCTTAGACTTGTTGGGAGCTTTCAGGCCTCAGCAGCCCTGAATCTGACTGACCCTATTTGGCTGGGTGTTAGCCCACTAGGAGATGGATAATTTTGGATGTTTTATTGGGAAGCTTTTACTAGGAGCTTTCTTCTCTATGGATACTAATTCTATTAAAGATCTTTCATACATATCTTTCAAATATGCTCTATTTGTCTTTATGTGGGAGCACAGCCCAGCTTAGAACATGCAAGTCTGGGGGACTGGATACTCCTCAGTTGCATGTTAACAATTCTAAAATAAATTTTGAAATATTATGATCTCAAAGAACAATGCAAGCTCATTCCTTAGTAAAATGTTATTATCAGTACTCATAAATAGTCATTAAAAATCAGTAATTCTGGGGCCTCCCCTGGTGGCGCAGTGGGTTAAGCAACACACTACGAAGCGAATCGCAGCCACTGCAGCGCGAGTTCGATTCCTGCTGCCGGCCAGGGTGGGGACCCACGTGGTGTGGCAGACCTCTCCTGCTGTGCCCGCTGCTCCCCTCAGCAGTGTACTTCTGTTGATCTGCCTGTTCTGCTCCCTGCTCTCTGTGGTGAATCCTCTCACCGCCCCCACACCTCTGGCCTGTGCCCCAGTGCTTGTATGGGTAAATAAATAAATCTTTAAAAAAAAAAAAAATCAGTAATTCTGGAACAGATGTCTTATGTGTGATACAATGAGAAATTCTTACATAAATGGAATTAAAACCTGTTTTGTTTAGGTCTAAGGCCATTAATAGTGATGTTAAAGGTAAAAATCCTGGGTGTACTCATTTGGGACTCGGTAAGTTTCTCAAAGTCTTTCCTCATTTTTTTTTTAAGATTTATTTATTTATGCATACAAGTACTGGGGTACAGGCCAGAGGTGTGGGGGGGTGAGAGGATTCACCACAGAGAGTGGGGAGCAGAACAGGCAGATCAGCGGAAGTACACTGCTGAGGAGAGCAGTGGGTGTGGCAGGAGAGGTCTGCTGCGCCATGTGGGTCCCTTCCCTGGCCGGCAGCAGGGATCGAACTCATGCTGCAGTGGCTGCTGTTTGCTTCATAGTGCATTGCTTAACCAACTGTGTCACCAGGGAGGCCCTTTCCTCATTTTTTAAGCCAATATTATACCTGAATTTAATTGCAAACTGCCCCTTAATAATAAGCATCAGCAAACTTTGAAAAAAAAAATACAGATGTGATACTTAATAAGACCTGAAACTGAGCATCCCTGGGCCACTGTGAAGTTGCTTATGGACACAGACGGGGTTCTGGATGCAGCTATTATTGGGGAAGAACTTGAGCATTTTAGGGGTTCATGGGCTTTTCATTGGTGAAGTCAAATCGTAAACATAGGAATTTAAAAACAGGGAGAGAAATAAAGGGAGGATGAATGACTTAAGTCAGCCCTAGCTGACCAGTTATCTAAGATCAACCAAGATCCATAAGACAGAAAGAAGGAGCCTGGGGTGAGATGAGGCCTGATTCTTTTCTAGGAGGGTGACTAGTTTGAATTGGATGCCTCAGCATCCAGATTGGTTCACTTCCTTCCCATCCAGATTATCACTTGCATAACAAAAAGGAATATCAACTTTGGGAGCTTGTATTACAAGACCTAAGGAAAAAATCTAGTTATATCTTTCCTAATATGTTGGCTAACTTTTCTACTGAACTTTTACAAAAAACATACTGAAAATGGTTACAGAAGAACCTTGTTATGCCTCCCAAGACTTTATTGCATATATCCAAATTATTAAATCATACAATTTATAAAGCACTCCAGATTAGCATAACAGTTAAATGACTTTTGTCATCAGTATATGCATAGTTAAGAGAGTTTTATGACAGAATATATATAGTTCTTATGTTACAGGGCATTCCCAGGGGGAAATAGGGATGGCCTGGTCGTGGGTCCTTACCTGCAGTGCTTAAGGAACCAAAAGCAGTCGAACAAAGAGAAATCTACACAAAGGTTTATTTCATAATGGCAGTGGGAAAAGGGAGGAAAAGAAGAGAGACTAAAGAAAAATTGACCAGCACTTCCTATCAGCAACACCATCTGAGCTCAGACATCAGGATGCAAGTGGAAGCCAGGAAAGCAAGAGTGAGAGTATCAGGGTTTTAAGCCAAGCAGTGTGGTTACTTACCTCCAGCCCTCTTCCGGACTAACATTTCAGGTTATAGAATGCAGAGTTTAGTCCCTGGGATCTGAAATCTTGCTGGCATGCAGATGGGGTGGTGTCCATGGCTGGAGCTCTTTCAGGAAGTCATTCACTGATTCAGAGTTTGTGCCTTAATGTTCTTCTGCCCCTTGAATTCAGTGTTTCTCAGTATATCCTTTTGAGGTAGAAAAGCTTTTTAGCATAGTGGCTTCAATCACTTCTACTTCAACCACTTTTACTCCCCCATCCAACTTTTCTGAAAACCACTTATACAGAGCCAAGAGACTCAAATCCTATTAGTTTATCTCACAGGTGGACTAGTTGGAAAAACTTCTGTCTTCTCTAATAGGAGGTTAGGATCCTGTGGTTTTTGTTAAACAAATTATTGCCTATTTTATTAAATAAATTGGTAAAATCAAATTACCCCAACTTGTAAATTCCTGCCCCTTTTGTTCAAGAAAACTGATCAAATCTCACTGATCTATAAAACTCTGCCCCCTCAACGAAAAAGATAAATCAGTAGCCTCAAGACTCAAAGCAATTTTTTGGCTTGAAATGTATCTGTACTCTCCTGAGTGTATACAAACACTTACAATAAAGCTTCATTTCTAACTCACCTACACTGACTCCTACACCAATTCTTTCCTGCAGAGAAGTCAAGAATCTCAGGGTCCTTCAGCACCACTGGGACTGATCACTTACATCATGCCAGTCTCCTCACTGTAAGAACTATTCTGGTTATTCCTAGATAGGTACCTAGAGTGGACAAGTTATATCTCATAGAGTCTTTTCAGACAAACATTTCCAAAGAGGACAACAGATTAAGAATGCCTTTTATTGTGTGACCTACTTTTAAAAGATTCAAATTTACCTCATATAGGAAACAGACCAATTTGATTGTTATAAAAGAATGTCTGTTTTTTTCTTTACAAGTGGGATAAATAAGAAATCTTAGGTAATTAATTACTACAGCTTAAAATATACAAATACAGATTTATATATTGCTTGTCTTAATTTTTTTCCCTTTTGACAAGTCCTCGGGTAGCTTATGTCTCTGTTTATGACTTTACATTTTAAACCATATATGAACAGATAAATCACTGTTTTCTTAGTAAGAAAATGCATTTGCATGCCCTAATTCTTCAGAGTGGGACCTTTCATAAATAAATTATTTCTTATTCTGAAATATCAATAGTTAATTTTTCTACCTACATATATTTTCCTTTAGGTAATGTATTTCTGTTTTCCTTCCTAACCAGGCAAAATCAGATGCATATTGATATTAGGCAGAATTCTATAAAAATCCTTTCTATATAATTTATAAGATGGTTTTGTGCAGGTACAGATACATTTTACCAATGAGTCTTTTCCAAAAGATGCATTTAAAAAATTTTCTGTTTTAAAATTGACTTATTCTGCCCTTCAAAACATTGAAATGGCTTTTGCCATTTAGATTAAGATCCATTTATGTATAGCACATTTACCATGATTGTTGGGGTACAAAGGAAATCATTGGTACTCTTCTGGGTCCTTCTAGGTTGCAAAATTATCAAACAAGCATCAGAAGATAATAAGAGAAAAGTCATACAGAAGTTAAATAATGATATGAGAACCTCCTATATACATGTTAGTTACCCAGCATGACTGAATACTCAGGAGGCTTTAGATACATCTTAAATAGCTTAGCTTAGACAAGGAGTTGGTGAAAAAAGGGAAAGTTGATTAGAAACTTTACTGGGAAAACAAAAGTACTTGTGATTTTTCCACCTAAAGGAAATGGAAATAAATAAGAGGGTTAGATCTCACTGGAATAGACCCATATAAACAAATTGATATCTAAACATCTAAAGCAACTTCCACCTAGCCTTCACAGCTCCTCCCATGAGATAATCCTATTGTCAAAGACACAAGGTGGGTTGGAGGATTTTTAGTGAAATGATTGGAGTATTATAGGATATGGCATTGCAACAGGGTGAGGAATATCTCTGTGGTCATGAACAAGGTTATGATTTTCCCCACCCCCACTTCCATGTTGTATAGTCACAAACACCTTCATTAAAACTCCCAGCATGCCATGAACTGGACTTCTAAAATGGTAGAAAGCTGGGAAGGAAGAAAGAGCAAAGTTGATATATATATTGAAGAGGAATTAAAGGGTAAGGGGGATATGTTCAGGCAATTAGGACAACAGCAGCTATCATCTTACCTTGTGATGGCTCATGCTATATTTTGAATTTCAAACCTCCCCTCCCATCTCAATTCTCTGAACCTCCCTAAGCCCTCTCATGTGGTTCCCCACTGGCAGGTACCTGAAATTTTGGAAAGTTTTTGGGCCTCAGTTGCCTACTCTGTGCCCATCTGTTTAACTGTATTTGACCGTCAGAGGATGGGTGACTTTTGGCCTTTGATCAATGTCTGTTATTTGAAATCTCCCCCTGCCCCTCTGTTCTCCTTGAACTTCACTCCAGCTATCTTTGAGCACAGTAAGAAACTGCTTTCTTTGCCTTTGTGCACTTGTGTTGACTGATTCTTAGAAACAGTAAAATTATTCTTAGCAAACAGTAAAATATTTTTCCCTTAACAGTTTGGGGACACTCTGTGCATTCCTTTATATCTAGGATGTATGAATTCTTATTCAAAATGCTTATAATAATGTGCTTGAACTCTTTTGAAATTCACTAGCTTTTTTTTGTAACTAGCTATGCCTTTTTAAATTAAATATACATGGTTAGTCATCTTTAAACAAAAGAATAAACCTCATGTTTCTTTTTCTTTTTTTTTAAGATTTATTTATTTATGCATACAAGCACTGGAGTACAGGCCAGAGGTGTAGGGTGTGAGAGGATTCACCAGAGACAGAGTAGGGAGCAGAACAGACAGGTTTAATGGAAGTACATTGCTGAGGGGAGCAGCGGGTGAAGAAGGAGAGGTCTGCTGCGCCATGTGGTTCATCTTCCCAGGCGGCGGCAGGGATTGAACTCGTGCTGCAGTAGCTGCGGTTTGCTTCATAGTGCATTGCTTAACCCACTGAGCCACCAGGGAGGGGCCCCATGTTTATTTTCAACATATACGGATTCTGAATGAATATATGTGTGTGTTTTGTTTGTGTGTAGAGAGAGAGCAAGAGAGAGAATACCAAAATTTAAGAAATTCTGGGCCTACCTGGTGGCACAGTGATTAAAGTCTCAGTGCTGTCAAGCTATTGACAGTCATTGCAACATGAGTTTGATCACCAGCCAGGGAGCTAACCACATGGTGCAGCAGACCTCTCTTGTCTTGTCTGCTGCTTGCTCCCCTTAGCAGTGTCTTCCAGTAGATCCACCTGTTCTGCTCCCTACTTTGTCTCTGATGAATCCTCTTAACCCCTGCACCTCTGGCCTACACCCCAGTTCTTGTATGTATAAATAAATAAAAATAAATCATTAAAATATTCTGAAAATATTTTCTGAGGCTTTGAAAATTTACCTACATAGTTTCAAAACCTAATAGGATACATAGATGTATATACATATGAGCATAAGACATAATCCTCAAAGCTGTCTCTACAAATTTCTTCTTTTATGATTTCTAAGGACCTAAGGTAAGTCCTCAAAATCTTAAATCTAAAATTCATTTGTTTTTCAACATTATCTGAAAATAAAATGGATGAATGAAGTGAAAGTAATGTTAAAATAATTTTTGAGATAATATTGGGCTAATATGAATTATAATTCTAAATGCATATTGAATTAATTATTTTAAAATATAAAATAAAATTCAGTAGAATTCTACTTCCTTAAAAACATGAGTAGGCATTACATTTAGTAGAATATCTGATAAAGTTAAATATTAGCAAAATACTAATAATTTATTCTAACAATTCATATCTATTCTGCCAGTCTGTTAACAATTAAGATGACAAAAATAAATGCTAAAGTCGATTAAGCGTCTTTTGGTACCATCTATTATGCTTCATAACACTTACACCATGCTGTCTGTACTAACACATGATGTGGTACGCATCTTCAGACCCAGACAGTCAAATTAACTTTTACCAAGCACAGTTTTTATATAGCATTACCATGAGAACACAAGTTTAACTATCCAGTATCAAAACTTTTGCATTGTCCAATGCACATGTTGACTCAACATATATTTTCATCTCCTTTTCAATGTTTTATGTGTAAAGGGTCTTTGATCTTAAACTGTTGACTTTTTCAAATAATGCAGTGATGTAATTATACTGGAAAAAGTGATTTGGATTTGATTGATGTGGTAGAAGGCACATTAATTTTTAAGTTTTTAATTTTAAAATAAACACATTGATTTGAATCTCAATTTGTCTTCTGTCTTTAACAAGTAGCTTTCATTTTCTAAGTAAGGTTTAACTATTGAGGATTTATGCATCACTAATCATAACCACTACATTTTGTGCTCTGCAAATTTATACTAGTTCATAAAATTATAGGCTCAGATTCACTAATAAATGGTTTTGAGGTAATTGTCCTATTCTTTTTTTCTACTATTACTATTTACTTGAATTTAAGGATAATACTTACTTTTAGAAGCTATATTTTTATTTATTTATTTTTTTTCATTTTAAGGAACACTGGAAGGATGAACAAATTAAAAACTCTGAGATTCAGACAACACAATGGTGGTTACCAAAGGTTATGGAGGTGGGAATAGGTAAATGAGGTCAAATATTCTGAGGCAGGTAGAAGCTAGCATTTTGGCACTAAGATAGGGAAAGAAAAGTGAGGGGCAGGCAAATCCAACAGAGGGGGGTGTCTTTGTGGTGGGGCATGGAATCATAAATTAGGACTACAGATGTCAAACTGTGGTAACTATATCCCAAACTTCTGCATAGTTGTAAAAAAAATGTTACTTCAATTAAAAACAAATAATAAAATGTCAGTGCATGTGAAACCATGTGTCCAGGTAGAACCAGAGTTGCAAATTTATGTTGCATCTTTATGTTGAACTTTACTGAAAGACCTTGAAGAAGGGATTATTTTTCCTACTTGTACAAATAACAGTTAGATTAAACAATTTGCTTAAGATTTAAGAGACTTTTAATATGGATTCCATTATTTCTCAGTTATATATAATAAATTAAATTAACTGTTTTGTTATTTTTTTTATTTCATTTATTTTTGCACAGAAGAACTGGGATACGGGCAGGCAGTGCAGGGAGTGAGAGGATTACGAGAGAAAGAGTAGGGAGCAGAGTAAGTGGATTTACTGAAGTATACTGCTGAAGAAGCACTGGGCAAGACAGGAGAGGTCTGCTGTGCCATCTGTGGGTTAATTCCCTGGGTGGAGATCAAAGTCAGGCCATAGACCTGATAGGACTGACACTTAAACCTTAGGTCACCAAGGAGACCTTAAATGAACTGCTTTGCAACATGGGGACATTAATGGTCTTAACTCGCAAAATGCCTGTGAAAACTATAAAAGGAAATGTGCATAAAAAGATTTACTATTGTGCTTAATATGTAATTATAACTTAAAAAAAAAATACCTGTTGCAAACAGATCTCCACGGCATCTGCCAATTTCAACAATTATATATTCAAATTCATTACAAAACACCTTGTCTTTTTATGTAGAAATCCATGTACATCCAAGGATTTTCCAGAAATCCTAGCAATCAGTTTGCAACTTAAACCATTCCAAAGTGCAGGCTATCTCAAATTAGAATTTCACATCATTGTGGATTAGCATAATAGAAAAGGGTTAGTGTAGCTGCATAGTAAATTACTGTATTATTACTGTTTTAATATGCTCCTATATTCTTATTTTTGCCTACACAGAAACCTTTTCTGATTCATCTTTGAGTAGTTCCAATTTGCTTGTTTCACAATAGCCTTTTTCTAATGGTGACTGTTTTGATGGAAACCACTCTCTGATCTTCTCACTATACTAAGGTAGGTGAGCCAAATTAGACATTGAGATACTTGCTCCCTAGAAAATGAATCTCATTTGAGTAAAAAAGAAAAAAAAATGACCAGAGATGCATGTACCACATTTTTCACAAATAGAACAATTATTTCCATTAATTATTGAAACCTTGATCCACATCTTCACTGATTCTTGATGAATATATACATACATACATTTACATAATGCATCTTGTAGATAATTATGAAGTCCTTGAAAAATTTAGGAAACAATATGGCAACTTCAGAAGGGAAGTACATTGATAAAATTATTATTTATTGCAATGTAGGCTGGCGTAAAACAAAAAGAACCTGGAATTTGTTGATTAGTAAAGAATAAGAAATGAAACAAACTGAAAAGCTTTCACTGCAAAGAAGAAAACGCATTTTTGTGTACTTACTATAATTGATATGAAAAGCAACCATAGCTTGATAATCCCTTGTAGCTCTTAATAGTTCCATCACTTTTAAATTATTATCCTTCCAAGTAATAATCAGTATAATTTAATACATGTAAACAACAATAATGTAAACTTTCCCTAAATAAATACTTTATAGAAATATAATGTAACTTCTGCTAACCAAAATGGCATAATTGCTATCATAATAGCTTATATAACTAAATTAGTATCTAGATATATATGTATGTAAAATATTTCAAAATTAAATATTAATATCTCTGTACAAAAGCTTATCTAAAATTGCTCTGATGGTGAACAGGCTGTTAGATACTTATGTTTTTAAATATTATAATAATTACTGTGCCTTCCTTTATTCAAATGCTATTTCCAGCAGTAGTTCTTGTTGTCCATATGCACTGTGAAGTCATTTTCATTCTGATTCACACCACCTTTCACATTTGCTTTCTGTCAGAAAAATACATGCCCTGTCATCATCAATTCTCCCTGGCAAACCTTTTTCTTCACTGCACTCATCCCATTCAGAGCCATGCTACTCATCATTTGACAGGATGCAAAATGTAATGGTCATAAAAGTAAAGTCTGCTAACTTTCACTCCTGACAATTTGTCAAAAGACACATTAAAAAATAATTGGAGAGAAACTGCGCAGATTTTTTCAATGTATTGAGTCATTTTTCTTCAGTGCTTGGCTGGTCAGCTTGCAAGATACTATTCTCTCCACTATTAACAAGCCAATACAACTGTTTTAGCAAAAGAAATAGCACCATATTGCACTCATCTTACTCTTGGGGTTTGTTGCCCTAGACCTCTGATTGATCTGGAAAGTCAACAAGTAAATCACTAGTTTGTATTTCCAGTTTTACTTTCATTAAAATTATGGGGTCCCCCCCCATGTCTACAAGGGAAAATACAAATACCACCTGAAGAGTGAATCCTTATGCTAAAATGAATTTCCTTTCCATATTATTTAATCAATAGTTGCATGTCTTACATTTTAGAGACTCCATCTACCTTGTGTTCTCTTCAGTCTATCATACACAAACCATTTAAACCACAGTGGATTTTAGTGACTCATTGTTACATGAGAACCTATGACAAAATACCTACCACAAATGCCAGCAAGGGGCAAAATTAATATTCTTTAGAATTTCAGCAAAGGGGAAAGAAAACATGCTTTAGGAATTAGAATGTCTAAGAATAAGAGATAGTGTAGAGAACAGGAAATCTGAGTTACTGTGTGCAATTGAGTTCATGTGTTGGCTAAAGAAGTAGAATCTGAAGTAAAAGATGTGTTTTGTTTAACAAATATTAATTAGAATAAAGATTATCTCTGTATTAAAGTTATTAAATGTATATAAAATAAATATGAATGAGTTAAAAACAGCATGATTTTAATGATCATAGGCTTACTGATATTCCATAGTAGTTCTGTAGCTGCAAATTAATGCTGCTAATTAAACTACAGTAATAATTACCATAAAGTCATGTTTATACTTGCAAACTTATCATCCTATATGTGTGTTGTTGTCTTTTTACATAAGAAATAGGAAATTGCTTTCTAACATTCTAAAAAGCTAGCTGTTCATAATGGTAGAAATTAGTTTCTGGGAATATCTGATATCTTTGAATAAAACTAGTGGAAACAAAGAAAAGTGCATAAAGTTTCACAGATATTTAAAAAAATATTGTAGCTAAAAACATACCTATATGTATCATTGATGGATATATACCATTTCCTTTAAAGTATTAATATTCATGATAAAAGTGAAATAATATTTTTTTGCCCTTTGTTTCATGAATCCTTCCTCTTTTAATTCACTGAGTAAATTAAATCTACACATATTTGGCATGTTCAATCATAAGAGGCCATTTTAGAAAACAATACATTCTCAATTGAGATGATTATTATGGATTGATGTCCTATTTTAGGAGAATATAAGACATAGATGGAGGAGACTCCCATTTTCTTTTCATCCTCAAATAAATCGAACAGTTAAAATCATAAAGTAAATAAGTAAATTCAGAACCCCAGAGTCAGGCATCTGTCATATAGTCACTTTATTTTCTTCTTAAGTAACACTAGGAGATAGTTACTAACCACATTGCTTGCATAAGGAAACACAAACAAAAAACAATACAACACATATACAAAAACAAATAGCATCACCCCTTCCTTGATAAATGAAGAAATTACCTAGTCAGTCTCAAATAGGGTTCTCTAAATCCCATTTACATATAACTTTCTTTGTTCTTCACTCTATTAACTATTTATATTTGGCCTTAGTTTTATTCAGAATACAATAGCTTGAATATTATAGTAAGAATACATTGAAAAGTGAATTAATTAAAATTTGTCAGTGGTAATTTATGAAGCTGTACCCTATGATCAAGCAATCTAATCCCTTAGTATTTACCCAAAAAGATTAAGAAATTATTTCCCCAAAACACCTTCCAGTGGATATTTGTTTATAAAGCTTGAAGCAGCCAAGATACCCTTCAGTAGGTGAATAAATATCCAGAGAATAGAGTCTCATTCAGCACTAAAAAGAAATGAACTATCAAGCCATGAAAGGGTAGCAGGGAATCATAAATGCATACTACTACACAAAATAAGTGTACTTTAAAAGGTAACATACTGCATGATTTGAGTTATATGATATTCTGGAAAACACAAAATTAAGGGCTTCAGGTAAGAGTGGGGGATGAATGAATAGACAGATAAGATAATTTTTGGGGCAGTGAACATATTCTGTAAGACATTATGCATTTGGCCTAACTCATAGAATGTCCAACACTAGGAATGTGCTCTAAAGTAAAACACGAACTTTGGGTGATTATGTTAATGTAGGTTCATCAGTTGGAACACATACACTGTTATTAGGGATGCAATAGTGTGAGATGCAGGGGCCATATGAGGAATCTTTTTACTTTCTATTAGTTTTCCTGTGAACATAAAACAAGTCAAAATATTAACTCCTTATTTGAAAAAAAAATAAGTCACACTGAATAAACCTTATGAGAATTTATTTAATATTGAAAAAATATGTATTATATATTTGACCTGTAAAGTCTTATGTAAAGTTTATTATATATTGACCTTATAAAATCTTATACTTTTGTGTCTATTATATTTATTTTTAGCTATTTGTTTGAGTCTATATTTTAGATCTATAGGCTTGTTCTCTATCTGACCATTATAAGTAGGAAACATAAACAAAAATACATTATCAAACATTGGGTTGAATTAAGAAATAGCTCCAATTATTAAAATTATTTTTATCATTTTTATTTTCATTTCATTCCACAATATTTTTAAGTAATTTTAAGGCATGTAGAGAAGCTTGCTGAGAATAGTGATTACTTAGAATTCTTGCCTTTATGTCTCTAAAGTTGTATTCATGCTATGATGTAGTTCTCTGGTAAAATAATATAAGCTGCAATATGACATTTTAGGGAGAACAAGTCTTTTTTTTAAAGATTTTATTTGCATACAAGAATTGGGGAACAGGCCAGAGGTGTGGGGGGTGAGAGGATTCATCAGAGACAGAACGGGGAGCAGAAGAGGCAGATCTATTGAAGGAGAAGCGGGAGCAGCAGGAGAGGTCTGCTGCACCGTGTGGGTCACTCCCTGACCAGCCGCAGAGATCGAACTTGTGCTGCAGTGGCTGCAGTTTGCTTCATAGTGTGTTGCTTAACCCACTGTGTCACCAGGGAAGCCCAGGAAAAACAAGTCTTAACATTATAAAAGTAACAGACATGTATTCCTAAAGATTTTATATAGTGCACATATTTGAAATCAGTAATGAATGCTCCTTTTCTAGTGAAAATGTTATGAAAAATCATTCTGTGAATACTTTTGTCATTTTAGTTTGTGACAAAAGTAAATTCTAGAAATATAAGAGTGTCAGGATGGAAGGGCTTGATTGAGAAAGTCATTTTGGATACGTAGAAAGGTATATCTTCCTGTGTCCATGGTACCTTGAAGTTTCAGTTTTCCTGATTTGAATTCGTTTTCTGACATTCATTGGCTTCTTGCATCCATCACTGTGATGTAATAATTTCCCACAGGAATCTGTTACTAGTTATTAAAAATAGGGATGGGTCAGCATGTCTTATATATTCTTACATTACATAACACATTGGCAATTCTCTTTTAATCGTAGTTTATTTAAAACTACAATTTAATATAAGAAAATTAGTCCTTAGGATTTAGGTATAATCTGATTTTTTTTTTGCTTATGTCTCTATTATTTCTCTTTTAGAGTAAAAATAGATAGTATTACCATGTGTGAAATTAGCATTTATATAATTTGAAATAAATGAAAATAATTATAGAAAAGTTTATACTTTTAATTTTCTTTCAAAGAAGCTTAATCTATCTGTAAAGGCTATAGTTCAGAGTTCTACTACACACCATCATTATGTATTCTTTTTCAAGAGAATTTAAGGAGATTGTTTTCCATTTTTTTTTAAATGTCTTTGCACATTTGATCATGGGCCGCATCTGATGTGTTGCCTTCTTTCTAGGACTTAGTATTCCCTGATTTTCTATAATTAGCTTCATAACTGGGATCTGCTCCATAAATAAGAAATTAAGCTTCAAACTGGTTTCAGTTACTTGTGCTATGACATACATTAAAAGACGCACTTGCCTGAGACAGCTTTCTCTTTTAGCAGGAACACATACACACACACACACACACACACACCAGCATGAATGTTACCCACTTGAAAAAAGTGATTCATTTGTCAGTGACAAAAGGAGAAAAATTTTAGTTTGAGGGCATATTTAAAAAAGTAAAGACATTTCATATTAACTGGTGTTTCACACTACTTTTGAAAATATTCCCAAATAATTTGGGTCAAGTTTTCAATATTAAAACATTTCATTTGAAAACAAACTACCATTTGTTCTTGTATCTTAAACTGATATGTATTTCATTCTCAAGTCAGTGAAAACTTGGGTTGAGACAAGGAATTTTAGCCACTCAAGAAATTGTACAGTTTCTACTGGTATTCATCTCCTTAGATCCTGTCCAATTTTTTATATCATACCTCTGAAGATTTTATATGCTTTCACCTTTATTTATTTACAGTGTTTTCTTGAGCACTGAGTTAAGTATGATGCCATCTTATATTACAAAAGATTTTTATATCATGATAGCATTTCAGCACTTTTCCCCAGTTATCCAAGACTTGGTCCATAACTCTTCTGTGTAAGTGGTACATTATCTTCTATTTTTTCAGTGAAGCAGTTAAGTTCATGCTTCTCTGATTTCTATTCTTTTTTATTTAAGAACTTTATGTTATCTAAATATTTATGTTTATGCTCATTTTGAAGAAACTTCTTGAATTTTAAAAGTCTGGAATTTTTGTTAATTTTGTCAAATCCTTTGTGCATATATATATATATATATACTTTCAAGCTAGACTTCAACTCAGGGAAGTTTGTGCATTCATAACATTTGTAAATTTTCATCACTTCTTCTCAATACAGTGTTAGCATTCTCAGTGCTATTTGCATAGTAATATATATCACCTTTTGGATAAGACTTTATACTCAGATAATTGTGATTTTATTCAGCTTCTTTAAGAACTTGGGATATTTTGGGCAATGTTTCTTGACTCAGTGGCTACTGTGATAGTGGATGTTTTATAGATGCTATCTTGCTATTTTTCAAATAAATCTAACTATTCCAGTCAAGATGGTATTGTGGTCAAAAGTAAGAAGACCCTGAGGTAGACTGTATCATTCATTTATAGTTCTTTGTTAATCCAGAGTGTGCATGTCCTTCCTATGAACCAAGGGTGGGTCTCTGTGATGGCTTTGTGCTTGGCCATGTGACTTGCTTTTTGCAAGGAAAACTGGATAAACAAGATAAATGCCAAGTAGATTCATCCATATGCTGGATTTTTCTCAATACATCCCCATGATAATGTTCAGCATGCTCCACTCATCCTAGTTTTTCCTATAAGCAGGTAGTTACATCTAGAGATTTGACCAGATTCTGATTCACTTTTTCAGCAAAACTACTACCTAGGTGATGGCATATGCTTTTTGTTATCATTTAGTTGTTTTTGTAACAGTAACTTGGGAAGATAGCAGTGAGTCATCCCTATTCCATAGATCATGATTCAATTTAGTATTGCAAATGGTGCTTTTATTATTCCTAAATTCCTTCCTCGTTTATTATCTGGAATAATTTCAGAATGAGAAATTTCATGTGACCATATACTTAACTTCTATGTTAAAGCATGGCAAATAAATATGGTTATCCTTTTTTTAACTATTGAACAGTTTTAAAAATACAGATTTGTTCTCCAATGCAAATCAGTAGGGATTTTATTATTTTTTTAAATTTTCAACTAATTTTTGAGGTCATTAAAACATGTGGATTAAAGCATAGCTGATTTTTTTTTTAAATCCAAGTCAGTTATGCTTATTGTTTGTACTTAAAATTTCCAGGTTTGACCTGTGGATACTTTTTCAAATTGGCTGAGATTAGCCCTGACTTAACTTTGACAACTATCTCAAACGCAGACCCTATTTTCTCCATAGTAATAACAGTCTGACAGCTTCCATTTATTTAACTATGACAATATGTCCCAATCTCATTTTGTACTTTTTCTGCCCCAGTTCTGAAATTAGTATTACATCAAAAAATGCTTTTAGTGGCAAATTATATTTAGAGAACACAGGATGAGCTACTCACTATACTGTTCATCTGTGTTGATTGTTGTTTTTAGATATCTTTCAGTAGATTGAGCCAGAATTATGTGTGTGTGTGTGTGTGCATTGCTATAATGTCTGGTGAATTTAATTTTTACAAAAATATTTTAATTATTTATTTGTACAAGAGATGGGGTACAGGCCAGAGGTGGGGGCATGAGAGGATTCACCAGAGACTGTGAGGAGCAGAAAAGGCAGATCCATTGAAATACACTGATGAGGCCAGTAGTGGACAAGGCAGGTGTGGTCTGCTGTGCCATGTGGGTCCCCTCCCTGGCCAGGGATCAAACTTGCACTGCAGTGTCTGTGGAAGTTTCACAGTGAGGTGCTCAACCTCCTGCCCCATAAGAGAGACCCATGTCTAGTGACTTTAAATGATGTTTGAAATACAAATAAGAATTCAGGATTTTTTAAAAATTATATTTCCATCTATCTTACCTTCAGTTAAACATATTGTTTCTTTGGACCTCTCTGGTAGGACAGAGGTTAAGTCTCAGAGCTACCATTGCTGTGGCCAGGGAGCTGACCCACATGGCACAACAGACCTCTCCTGCCTTTCCCGCTGTCCCCCTGAGCAGGTTATTTCATTTGATCTGCCTATTCTGCTCCCCACTCTGTCTCAGGTGATTCCCTCACTCCCCAGCCATACTGCTGTACATAAATGCATAAAATTAAATATTTTTAAAAAGTTTGGTACTTAATGATATAATCATGATGAATTATTTGTTCCATCCTATAGATAATGATATACATATTAATAGTTTCAGAGAAAACATTTCTGGTAACACTAATTATAATAGTCTCAAGCTTTTTTCAGGTTGTTTTCGTCCTGATAGGAATATTTCACTAGGATAGTACAATCAAATTATAAGGGTTAAAATCACTTTATGTAATTCCTCACTGTGTAGGATGGGTTGTAGAACCAGCTCTAAAAAGTTGGGTTTGTTTCTTTTATATTTGCTTTTGATTCTTAAGAATTATCTTACAAAATTAAAAAATTGGGTAATTATATGAAACATTTACAATCTTGGGGTCTTCTGTGTGGTTAAAGACACAGCGCTATGAAGCTACCACCAGCCACAGAAACACAAATTCAATCCCAGCCAGGGCGCTGAGCCACATGGCACAGCAGACCTCTCCTGTCTTGCCTGCTGCTCCTTTCAGCTGTGTATTTCAGTAGATTTGCCTGGTCTGTTCCCCACTCTGTCTCTGGCGAATCTTCTCACCCTACACCCTACACCCTAGTTCTTGTACACATAAATAAATCAGTCTTTAAAAATAATTACATTTTTATAAAATTAAGTTTAAAAAAGTGTGGTCCATTCAGAGAAGTCCAGTTGGTATTAATTTCCTCTCCATTTTGTTTCCTTTTGTTCCCCATAGGTAACTGTACGTTTAATTTTGTTTATTTCTCTGTTTTTAAAAAGCACACATCTTTATGTTCCTTGTTTCCTTTTTCTTAAGAGTCATTTCATTGCATTGTAATTTGTGTTACTCTTATTATTGGTGAGGTTGAACAACCTTTTATATGTTTATGAACAATTTGTTCTCTTCTATATGAACATGCACAAGCATATGTACACAAAAGTAGCCATTAATTTATGTTTTACTCCTTTGGTTTTTACCTTTGGATTCCTTCAGAATGTGATTATAATGAAATTAAAATACTTTTGTGCCCAGGTGAAAACCTAAAGCCTTAACCTATATTGAACTCTTTGAGTATGAAAACTTACATACAGTTAGAGATATGCAGGGTAAAAATAACAACTTTGTGAAAAACATTAGTTATATTGAAGTGCATAGTGTCTTTAAACAAATACTTTAATGTTCACATACCACATGAAATTTAAACTTCAAGAGAGCTGACATTTGGTAATATCAACTTATCCAAATGCAATATCTTTGTAGTGTGTTCACTTTTGCCAATACTCTTTTTTGTTGCTTTCAGTTTGAAAACTGAGTAAATGCAATGATTAAATTTAGTAATAGTATGTTCATTTGGCATTGCTTACAATTATAAATTCAATATGTGTATTTATATAAAGGGAAATGTTAAAACATAACTTTAAAATGTTCTTAGCTTACACATTTTAGAACACATAGCGTGATATGTAAAATCAGGATATCATAACTCTTAAATGATAACCTGACTAGTCAGTTTAAAATAACATTGCTTGATCATCCAAACGCAACAATTCTAAGACCTCATGGTTGTCTTAGCTTAAAGGTGTAAAAATCTCTCATTATTATTCACGTTACAACTAATAATATGACCTTTTAAAAAAATAACAAAACTTTAGAAAATTAGGTCATCTCAATTATTTTGATACTTAGAGAAATAGCTTTCCCTGAAAGTACAAATTCCTAAGTTGTCTCATGATTGTTATCACCTTTTGTTTGCTTTTGCAGTCGTAAATACTTATCTTCAAAACACAAATGGATCTCTTTTTTGTCCTCCCTCCACCAATATTCCCCTTCAGTTATTCAAACTATCATCATTGTTAGTTTATTCACTATACTACTATACTGATTGCTAGATTTATAGAACCGCAGGATGACCTGGGTCAATCTTTAACCTTGTTAAGCAAATAAATCATGAGGTCATCTTACTAAAATACAGACTCTGTTTTTTTTTTTTAAAGATTCATTTATTTATGCATACAAGCACTCGGGTACAGGCTAGAGGTACGGGGGTGAGAGGATTCACCACAGGCAGAGCGGGGAGCAGATCAGGCAGACTAACAGAAGTACACTGCTGAGGAGAGCAGCGGGCACAGCAGGAGAGGTCTGCTGGGCCATGTGGGTCCCCTCCCTGGCCGGCGGCAGGGATCAAACTCCTGCTGCAGTGGCTGTGGTCTGCTTCATAGTGCGTTGCTTAACCCACTCTGCCACCAGGGAGGCCCCAGGCAAACCCATTTTATATTAAGGTTGCCCTGTAACATAATGAAGGAACCATATTTTATACTAGATGTTCAGAGAAGATACTCTAAGAAAATGACTTAATTTTAATACCATTTATTTGAGGCTCAGAGAATAAAAAATCTGGGAGAATAAGATGATCAAACATAATCATGATTTTTAACTGTGATAATAGGATAACATTGGTCTTTCAAGATTTGGAAATAAACTAATGCTACTAGAGAGTTTTTTGTTATAGAGAGAATAGTTGCAGTACCTAGAAATAAAGTCAGACTCAGATCATGCATGGTGTTGTATGTCAATAGTCACAACTTGCATGTATCTTTTAAACAAATCAAATCATACTATATCTCACTCTTATTACATTTAAAATTGAAAAATGCCAAAGGTACATAATATTAGCTTTAATTTTATCTGTATATCAGCATGCATGCACACACACACCACCTTAATATTGAACATTTAGCAATTAGGTGACATTTCTTTGAGTGTTCAGCTATTACATTTGCTTCAATAATCTTTCTATGATTTTGTCTATTATTTGGTCTTTGTTACTGGTATTTCTATTTATTGACATAAAAAGGAATAATCTAAATTTAAGAATATAGATTATTTGTTTATATAAATTATTGTATTTTAGATATTTATATGTTTTATATGTAGTTCCATATGTATATGTGTAATAGACAGTTACACACACACATATATATGTTTTGCATATAAAACATATACAAATTTTTAGAATTAGCACCGTAATTAAGATTTAGAACAGTTCCAACCCAAAACTCAACTATACTGTCTTTCTCTAGGGACAGACTCCCTCTTACAGCCATACCCTCCCCCCAAACCAAGCTATTAAAGACCACTGATCTAATTTCCATTGTTTCATTTTGTCATTTTGAGAATTTAATGTAGATGGACTAGTGCAGTTTGTAAAAATTTATTTTAGGATCAAAATTTAACTGAACTAGTTGACTAGTATATATAAAGATACCATTATTTTTAAAATTTTATGAGGATTTTAAGATCATTCAATTTACTTTTCATCTTTTACCAGTTTATTAAATTGTATTTTCTGGACATACATTAACAGTAGTTTTTAGGGCTGCATTAAGTAATGAAAACTAAGTCTACCTATATTAAGAGAAAACAGTTAAGTTACTTATAATCATCAAACTGAAAAAGAAATTTCCAAATGACTTCAGCTAACACTAACGCATACCGATCAGTTAAGTAATAATCAAAGGAAAAAAGCTTGGGTGTGCATGAACCATATTGAATTGTATATTATGATATATTCATGATGAGTATCTTTGTATATATGTATAACAGATAATTATTTTGAAAATACTCAGTCAAGGTTTTTTACTCATCCAACATAAGTTACTTTACTTTGGGACTTTACTTCATTGAATCCCATAGATAATTCAAGGAAGGAAATACAAGTGACTATAATTGCTGACTCACTGCTGTGCTTTAAGATGTAAAATATTTCTGACAGAGAAGAGCAGTAAAAATGTATCTATTAATTACTATAATAATACTATATTAATAAGGTAACTTCCATCAGATGGAGAGCATAGTGATGGTAGTCAGACTTAAAATAATAAAAATAGAGGGGAAGGAGAGAAGGCTGGGGAAGGCAGAAGGAAGGAAATAAAGGGAAAGATAAGTTTTATGTTAGGAGGTAGTCATAATTTGCCAGATTTTCCCTATTTACAAATTTTTTCCCCCAAAAAAACCACAAACCTAGAAAAGCTAAGCAATACTTTACTTTCAGGTCTTTATTTTTAGCCACGTCATTTAGAACCTATCAGAGAAACAAATCACAAACCAGTAATACGAAGCGGGAACAAGAAATCATTAATGAACAATTATATCAACTGGTGCAGGAAATAAGCAATTAGAACTTGCATGAAGAAAAATCAATACCTACATGTAACTTTTTCTAACAAATTTCAAAGCAGTAAAAAAGAAGCCTACTTCATTAGTAAAGGCAGATAACCAGTTTAAATTATAAATAGAATAAGATAAGGACAACTTCTGACTATGAAACAGTAGCTAGAAAACTTAGTTTGATATAGCCATATTTTTATAGTGTTAATATTTGAAATCATATTTATTGTCTTTGAGCACATTATGATTGTTTTAATTATGCTTAAATTTATAGCAAATAAATGAATATATTTAGGACACACACAATTTGAATAGAAAAAAAAACTCTATTAGTTTCTGCATTTACAGCAAATTGTCTCCTACATCTAAGTTTAAAATGCTTATTCAAAATATAGCTAAAAAATATTTCATAATGTGTAAGTTCTCAAAAACTCATTCATATTGATAGTGAAACATTTATGTTATATGGAAGAGATGTCTTACAAGAGAGGAAAGCTAAATAATTTAATGAAATTTTTATCTAGCGTTGCATAATTATCTTTAATGTTCAGTGTATTTTTTTAAGTAGCTCAAAAATGTTTCATGGCTATTTATGTTACTCTAAGACTTCTCTTACATAGCTATTATATTATTCAAATAATTAAAATTTAGTACTATAAACCAACTTGTATGTAATTTACATATTAGGGGTTATATTTTTGGGTATGTATGCATAGATGAGAAAACGTCACACTTTTCAAAGCACTTGAAGTCAAGCTGGAATAAAGAATGAGAAGATGAGAAGTATCTGTGGATATATTTCCCAGGTACTCATAATCGGCAACTCTCATACATAACTCTGTATTTGATATTTTTGATAATTCCAGCTTTTCTTGCTTTAGTCATTTTTAGTATATTTTTTCTCATGCATTGTTTTAGATTTGTATCATAAGTGCTAAGTTATGGCCTATACTTTGTTATAAGAAAAATTCTCAGGAGATATGATTTCAGAAAGGGAAAATGCTTAGAGCAATAACAATAATGAAAGATCATCAGTAATTCAAGAGTAGAAAAATAATTTCTTGATAAAGATACTAGTAGCAACTTAAACAGCATAGTATTTAACTTCAATTGAGGAGCAAAGATTATTAAAAAAAAGACTGTCCTGAGTTAGCAGGAATACTGGAGGCATCTGTTGCCTTTGGCCAAAAGAAGACTTCTCTAGGAAAAAGAAGGGAAATCAATAAAAATTGATCTTACTGATAAAAAATAAAAGGAAGATTCAAATTATGTGAATTATTTGAGAACATTGTGACTATTGCTAACGTATTTTGAGGATATAAGAATAAAAAGGATTTTTTTTCCCACTACAAAAAAATAAAAGAGAGAGCAATCTCATTGATAATGTCAGAATGGACAAGAAATTTCTGTTTGGAACAATCAAATTAACATCAGATTAATATGAGAAAACACAAATTTAATTGCATATTAGAATTGCATATTCTTAGCTCAGGAATGAGATAGTGGTCCTAGGTTTTATAAATAGTCTAGGAGGGCTCACATATTGATAATAGGGTGAATTATATGATGGATACCAGATACTTCGTAATTAAGTGTTTGCCATGTAATAGACAGGGTTTTCCAATAGAAAGATTTAAACAAGAGAAAGCTCAAGGAAATGGACAATTACAACCAAAAACAAACAAACAAACAAATACTCAACAAAATCAAAAGTTCAAAGATAAACACAAGAGATCAGGAGGGTGGGTGGAGGAGGGAGGGGAGGGCAAAGACTGGGATGAAGGCAGAAAGAGCACAAGGGACTGAGGTGATGGTGCATGGATGAAATGGTGGTGGGAACCCCTGGGGACTGCAAATGATGTCAAATACAATTAAATAAATCTAAAAAATAAAAAATAAAATTCCTATATTAAAAAAAGAGAAAGGTTATTTCTAATAAAAATCTTAATTGTAGGTAATACCTCCAATTTCCTTTCTTTTAGGAAGTTAAGGGAGTGTTAAACATTTATCATGACCTGTGTATATAAACTGACCTCAGCTCAAGGTAATCCACTTCAGAGTAATGGGCCTTGGGAAAGGCGGCTCTGAATATCTTGGGGAGTCCCAAATCTCAGCAATTTAAAGAATAGATAAGTATAGGAGAATGGAATATAACTAAGATCTGTGAAACAGGTCTTGTGGTAAGAGGCAAGAGAGTAAGAAGCCCAAGTGCACTGAAACTAGAGAACATTGATCAAGGAATGTGGAGATATACTTGTTATATAGTTAATTTACAAGCTTGACAATTCATACAGAAATTAGCAGGCATTGAGAACATCTGTCACTCCTTTCATCTAATAGGATGTAGAGATTTGTGCAAAGATTTGCCAAGTTCAAAATAAAATACTTCAATTTGAGCAGTGATTTCTGTCACCCCAGTCACTACACTGAACACTAAATAGAAACCTTAGGCATATCAAAAAGCCACAGGGAATGATGCCTAAGTCTTAGATCAGTGTCAAGACATATTGATCAAGAACAAGGCTATATCCATATGTGAAAGCACAGTTTGATCCTTGACAAAAATTTGATCCTTTTATAAGTCAAGATAAAACAACCTTTCATGACAAACAAGTTGAATTTGAATTTCTTTTACATAAATTATTTAATCTTACCTTCACACACATCACCGGTAAAACCATTCACAAAATGATATGGTTAAATCAGAAAACATATTCCAGAAATGACTATAGCATCACTTTCAAAATACTCTTTTTAAATGATTTTTATATTTTTGTTATGTATATGGAAGTTTTGTTAAATAAGAACATATATATGTAAATAATTCAGTGAATTATAAATTTCTTTAATACCTCCTTTAAGAATTTTTCAAAACAAATGCTAACATTCAGGAATTTAATTGCTATACAGTAATGTGGCTTTAGGGATTTTTTTTTGTTTTTACATTTATTAAACAAATTTGCTAAATATTAAACCTTATTTGTAATTATGATGCAAAAACACAGCTGAGAAACTAAACACATAAATTGGGTTCTGTCATATACACAAATATATGCAGCTTTAAATACACAGCACATACACAGAATGCTCATGTAGGGTAAACAAAAAAGTAATGAATCTGGCTAAAGCTACTGTAAATATTGTGATACTCAATTTCACTTATAATTCAACTAGACTATAGCAAGGGTAATTTGCATCCCTCAAGGTTGCTCATACTATGTATAGAGAATCTTCTTGCACAGTTAAGTTTTTTAGTTTCTGCTTTTGTTCCTAAGTAAGAATTCAATTATAAACTTTCTGGCTCTATAAATGTCAGAATATACCTGATAAACCAGCATTTCAGGTTTTTCAAGAATACTTGAACAATATGACATAAACCTAATTAGCATTTTTCTAAAATAGAGTCTGGTAAAATTGGGGTCTAGTGAAAAATGCTTTATTATTTTTCTGTGTGTGTGGTTTTTTTTTTAAATAGCCAAGCCTATTTTGTTGTTTGTAAGTGGATGTTATAGTGTGTAACAATATGAAAATGCTATGTCTTTACCAAGACAATACATTTGTATATTGTACTGCTTTCTTTCAGGAACATTCTAATCTTCAAAGGCATATAAACAAATAATAAAGTTGTGATATACAATTTATGCACCATATGCAAATGTAGGGTGAATTAAAGTAAGGGATTTGTTTTGTTGTAAAATGTGAGTAAATATGTAGCTTGAATACTTTGTTAAACTTACTGAATTAATTTTTAGAATTAAAACAATTCAGTTATTAAAGTTATTAGATTAACAATAAGAATTTAATAGCAACAAAACTAGATCAGTGTTTTGATAAATAAATATGACCCTTCAGTGTCCTAGCAATTTAGCATGTGAGTTGAATAGATAAAAAAAGAGAAAAACAAATATATTACACATATTACCTTAGAAGATATAGGCACCTCGAATGTTTCTTAAAGAGTAATTTCATACAGGGAAAGAAAAAGTTATAAGTGATGAGTATATACTTTCTATTGGTAAATGATGAAATATATTTTAATATACCAAGCTTCTACTTTTTCTTAGGACTTGATCATATGAACTACTTGAGTTAAGAAATGGTATTTCTATTTTTGTTTAATTACTTGCTAGCAAATTTAGTATTTTTTTTCTGGGAAATCCAATAGACAATTGTTTTGTTTTTGATGAATTCTATTTCTAGGATTAACAATATTGTTTCAACATTGAGTGCAATTTGTTCTTCAGACAAGAGGTGATTTTTTTATTATTTTTATTAACATTTTTTAATTTATATATATTTGACATCAATTGCAATCCCCATGTATTCCCCATCACCATCTCACCAGTGCACCATCACCTCAGTCCCTCGTGCTCCCATCTTCCCTCAACCCTCCCCCTCCC
>JAGFMF010011591.1:13233-41859 GCA_019455555.1 Galemys pyrenaicus | reverse complement strand
CCTCCTAGGGGAGGAACCATCTGGTATTTTTCTTTTGCCTTCTGACTTGCTTCGCTGAGCATAATCCCCTCCAGATCCATCCATGTTCCTATGAATGCAGTTAGTTTTTCATTTTTGATTGCTGAGTAGTATTCCATTGTGTATATGTACCATAGCTTCCTGATCTACTCATCTGGTTTTGGGCATTTAGGTTGTTTCCAAGTCTTACCTATTGTAAAGAGTGCTGCTATAAACATAGGGGTGCAGGTATTCTTTTGAATCAGTGTTTTTGTGAATTTTGGGTATATTCCTAGGATTGGGATTGCTGGGTCATATGGAAGTTCCATTCTTAGTAGATTAAGAAACTGCCATACTGCTTTCCATAATGGTTGGACCAGCTTGCATTCCCACCAGCGGTGTAAGAGAGTTCCTTTTTCTCCACATCCCCGCCAACATTTGTTGTTGTTACTTTTTTTTGATATGTGCCATTCTCACTGGTGTGAGGTGGTATCTCATAGTGGTTTTGATTTGCATTTCTCTGATGACAGGAGAAGTTGAGCATTTTTTCATATGCCTGTTTGCCATTTGCATTTCCTCTTTGGAGAATCGGTAATTTTTTTTAATAAATTATTTTTTATTGAAAATACTCTGATTTATATCATTGTTTGTTTTAAGGGTATAGGTTCCTAATTCTTCAGATGTATGTTACCATACCATACCCAACACCAAAGCACCCATAATCCTCCACCATAGGCCCTTGAGACCCCTCTTCTCCCTTACTCTCTACTCCCTCTGTTTGAAAGGGAGTAGTCATTTCTGTAGTCAGAATACAAAAGTTGGTTTGATTTAGATCTGTCTATTCCTTTGTTTTTTCCCTTTTGTATTTCACACATGAATGAAATAATCTCGTATTTTTATTTCCATTCTGACTTGTTTAGCTTAGTCTAATCCACTCCAGTCCCAGCCATGTTGTTGAAAATAGCAAGATTTCATCTTCTTTTATGACTAAGTAGGATTTCCTTTTATGTGTATGTGCATGTGTGTGCATGTGTGAGTGTGTGTGATTCCTTCTTAATTCACTTGTCATTGGGCACATTGGCTGTTTCCATATTTGACTATTGTAAATAGTTTTTGTATTTCCTGTGGAGAGGCTCGTGAGCTGAGTTAGAAGACTAAAGGTTTAGACATAGTGACTGAAATACTCACAGACATGGACATAACACTTAAGTTGGTTTAGGGCATTGATATAATCTACTGAGTCATAGAATAATATATACAGAAAGTCTGAAAGAATTTGTAAGGCTGAGTACATTGGTAGGGAACAATTCACAGGTAGATTTTTTTTTGGTTTGTTTTTTTCTTTTTTTGTTGCTTTTTTTTCTTTTTTTTCTTTTCACAGGTAGATTTTATGGCATGTATACCATATAGGAATTTGACAGTGGTTGGAAAATATTTATGTGGACAGGTATTACCGGGGCTACCTATTAAAAGAATACATCCTCATTATTTATTCACAGAGATTATGATGTATTCTTTGCAAGTCTGAGGTGGAGTCAAGAAATTTACATTTTTAGTAGGTTAGAAAGATGATTATTTGTTAGGTGGTTTGTGAACCAATTTTGGAGAACATAGTTAATGAGGAGGAAAATATTTCATTTTTCTTTTTCTACTAATGTGTACTATCATTTTATATCTTTGTTTGCTTTTTCACAATATAGGATATCTCCCTTCAGGTGTGGTCACTATAGTTTTCCACCATCAAAGCATCCACAGCCCTCCACCATACCCTCAAGTTAAGGAACCAAAGATTAAAAGAGGAAAAGTGGCCTTTAAATAGATCTCTCCATTATAATGTCATGAACAGTGTTCAAAAGAACAAAATCTTAGTAGAAAAACTAGTAATATAATGCAAGATAAGACATGAAAATTGAATTTTGGTAGTATACAGGCTATGATAAGGATAGATTGACTCTGTAAGCATTATGAAATTTATTGAAATATAAACATAGTTTGAATTTATGTGCATGGGAACATAAGAAAAAAGTAATTAATTTTAATTAATTGAATGGGGGGTAGGGGAAAGCTTGGCTTAAAATGCCTGTTAGTGTGTCTGATATTTGGTCATGGCATTAAATTAAATAAGACATGGGGATTTTCTGGTTTGAAATTGGTGGGTTAGTCATATGTTATATATGAAATATATAAAATATAAGGGGAATTTTAAAATGTAAACTAAATAAAAGAGCATGTAACAATACTAAAGCATTTAAGCCCTCCAACTATTAACTGGAAAATAGAGGAATTTTCTAAAAGGCTAGACAGCAGACAGAAAACAGACAGAAAACTCACCATCTATATGTGTGTACATGTACACAGACACACACACACACAACCAGGATGGAAACAGCCTCAAGGATACATATGTACACATGTGGGAGCAGAAAGTGCATGTAGGTCAAATTTTAGACTAGTTACGGTCAGTATTCCATCATATCTGGTTGTCCTGAAGTTCTCTTCTCTCACACATATTTTCTGTATCTTATGCAGAACAGTGCTAAAAAAATCTTGTTGTGGACCAGAGAGGTATAAACAAACTCTGGTAGCAAGGAGATAGGAAGCACCAGCACAAAGATCATTACAGATAGAAGAAACTACCCTTGTAGCAAGTCTTTTAAACACCATTCTCTATGAAATGGAGAATAAACTGTAGCACAGAGCTTCTGCTTTTCTGCAGAGTTAAAGAGAGTCATTGAATACGAGGGCAAGAAAAAGATAACATGTATTTGTGTCAAAATAATACCTCATGGAGTTAACTGATTCAAGAGGAGGAATGTATCTTATTAATAGAAATAAAATGGAGATGCAAATTTAATTTTAAATATTTGGTGCTATTATTATTTTACCTATTGAATATTAGTATTTTAACATACTACTATTTTGATATTATTATTATTGTTATATTACTATTTTAACATTGAATAGTGGGTTTACAAATGAGGAAAAAGAACAGAATCACAAATACTGACTTCTTAAAAGTACTCATCCTGGTGCTTGATAAGTAAACAATACACTTTTGAGTGAAACTGTCAACTAAGAATGCATTTAGAGGAAATTGGTCAGTAAAATTTGGAGTAAACCTTAGTTACAACATCTGTCTTGTTTTGTATAAATTTTTATCACTTATTTAATGTGCATTTTTCTAAAAAAAGAACCTGAGACAAAGATTTGGGAACAGTGTCTTTGCGAAGTGAACCTAGGACACAACAACAGTAAATTAGTAGCATGAGAGGAGGGGGAGAGGGATGAGCTGTTAAGTAAGTTCCAGTACTGGACTTCATCTTCTTGAGGAGATCTGGAAAATAGGGAAATTATTCACTAACTACAGCAGAGAACATTTTTAGATATCACTGAATGCAAATATTTTGCCAATTTCATTATTTGAAGAACAAAATTTCTTGACCAGACCACCTCATTGGAAATGTGCCTTTCAGCTCCTCCTGCTTGAGCCCTGCATTTGAGACTTACACCTGTCAGATATTCTATCAGATATTCTGGATTGGGCAGTAGCAATGGGCAAGCTTCAGACATGCTGTGGTCTGTTTCAGATGTAACCCAAGTTGAAGGTGGAAGGTGAGAGGGAAGATTAAGGAAAAGGGGCAAGTTACTATCCTATACCTATACGTTTTGATGCTGTATTTTATCAAAAAACAATCTTTATATTGAATAAATGTTAATTGAGTTTAATAGCTTAGAAGAATATAGACATCGATATGCCTTCAAAGTAAAATGATTTGTCAATGAATATAATTAATTTGTCACAATTCCAAGACCACAAAGTCATTACTATCTAAAAATTAACAAAGTGCATCATGTTTTGAAAGAAAAAAGTTTTTATAAAGCATTATTAATAAAAGTATTCTGCTTATTGAAGTTGAGTAATAGTTTTAACAAGTCAGTTTCCACAAAAGCTTTAACAGGATGAATGGACTTACAACACTGTCAGATACAGCGAAGAAAATTTTGAAAATAACTGACAAAAAAAGAGGCCCAGGAGACTTTTATCCATTCATCCTCACCACCACAGACAGTGCCTGACAGCACATCTAGTTTCTGTGATGTTCAGTACAAGAGATTACATAGCTGACACTGGATTTTTATACATAAATACAAGACTTGGTTGTTATAAAACGGTCTCTGGAGAAGTTTACAATTCCTTGGCATCACTTTCAAGAGGAAACAAGGCCTCAAAAAATAACTACAAATATACTTTCCTCCACTCTCCTGCCTTTTACAGCAGGATTTGTAGTAACTAAAATATAGGATAACTTTAATGGTTTTATGGTATCATAACACTGGAGAAAACATTAAGGGATCTCATGATAGTGTAAAAATAGATTTTCTTTATCATTCCCCAAGCAAAATTGTAGATCAGCAATTTTTAATATGTGGACAAACTAAAACACTAACACATTTTTTGTCAAGGTGTTAGAAATATCTTGATTGCAGATATTTAAAGGGATAAAAATAGATGAAGTTGAATAAATTTATGTTGCTCAAAAACCAATAGATTTTGTTATTTATATTGGTTCACCAAACAAATTATTAATATTATACAAAATGTAGAGACTTACTGAAAGGATAATACTAGGCAAGATAAATCTAAAGGAAAAAGACAAATACTGATGGTCTCACTTATATGTGGAATAAAGATCCTGAAGATCAACACCAGACAGAACTTACCTATCTCTCAGTAAAACAATTTTGAGAAAATTATGAGTGATTTCTCAGAGGATCCCTTCTAGATTAAATGCCTATTGTGTACAATGATAATTCACACTGTACCCCACATTTGACTGGGTTTCTCCTGTTCCAATCTTACTTTGCCTTTTCCCTGCCTGGAATTTCCTTGCATGCCACCCCAAATAATCTACCTACTGAGTCTTTTGTCAAAACCTGCACTTGGTTGGAACCCAACCCAATCCAAGGGAACTTCCATGCTTGAACTGAATTGTCACCCTTTTATCTTACCTTGTTTTCCCTTTGATATATATTTGAAATTCTTCATAATTTCTGCCTTTGGAAGCATTGTCTCCAATTGCTTCAAACATATCCTATTCTTCTGTTTTATCTTTTTTTATTAATATAAAATTTTTTTAATAATTTACATATACTTGCCATCAATTGTAATCCCCATCACCATCTCACCAGTGCACCATCACCTCAGCCCCTCCTGCTCCCATCTTCCCTCAACCCTCCCCCTCCTCTCCCCACCAAGTGTCCCCAGTCTGTCCTTGTCTCCTCATTTTTGGTTTTTGTGTCTTTATCGCTGTTATTGTTATTATTATTGTTCTTATTCCTTTCCTTGATCCTTATTTGGTTCCTTTATGTTCCTCCTAAGGGAGGAACCATCTGGTATTTTTCTTTTGCCTTCTGACTTACTTCGCTGAGCATAATCCCCTCCAGATCCATCCATGTTCCTATGAATGAGTCCAGTTTTTCATTTCTGATTGCTGAGTAGTAAAGATTCATTTATGCATCCAAGAACTAGGGTATAAGTCAGAGGTGTGGGGCAGGGGGTGAGAGGATTCACCAGAATCAGAATCAGACCTATTGAAATAGACTGCTGAGGGGAGTAGTGGGCAAGGCAGGAGAGGTCTGCTGCACCCTGTAAGTAAGCTCCCTGTCCTGGGATAGAACTGGTGCTTCAATGGCTGCCAAAAGCTTCACTGTGCTAAGATTTAACCTTTTGTGCAGCTTGGAGACACTGGTTTTCCTTTTGTAACTCTATCCTGTCTTGTTCCTATTTATCTTCTAATTTCTAGGCTCTGTATCATGCCTTCTTACTGCTCAGTCTCCACTGATTTATTATTTGTTCTGTTACAGAGCAACCCTGATATAAAATGTGTTTACCTGACTGGGTCCTCACCCATGTGCTCAAAAGGCACTTATAATAAGCACCATCTGCAGGCAGACACAACAAAGGTTAATAAAGGCTTTTATTTTCCAAAAGAAGGAGAAATAAAGTAGTAATAACACAAGGAAAAGAGAGGGATAGAAATCCATAAATATCCTACCAGATCTTCCAAGCTGGAACCCATCTGCACACTGAGAGCTGGCTCTGAACCAAGGGATTTGGCTTCAAACAAAGAGAACTTCCAAGGCTCACCTCTCTGGTTTTATACCCAGAGGGCTGCTTAACTCCACCCTCAGATCCCAGTGATCCTATCTTCGATAATCTTTTTATTGGATTTGTGGTTTTGGAATATTGGTGGTCTGGAATGGGGGTTGGAGTCCATAAATTTATTTGTGTAATCCACTGAGGACTACCTTTCCCCCTAACAGTTCTTCATCTTCACATACTATCTTCAGATTTATAACTATTAACTCTGTTTTTTAGTACCCTTCCCTCTGAGGCTCTTTTCCCAAGTTATCAAAATATTATTGGTCTTTTACAATTGGATTTCTTAAAGAAACATAAATTTTCATAATGTACCTTTGACCTCTCCATTGTCTGAATGCTAAACTGTCCTCCAGGATAATTGCTATGTTGTGTTTGTATCACCTGTATCCCATCATTTTATTTTTAGTTATTAATTCCACAAAATGTATGTTAAAATCTCCACCTATGCTTTTGTATTTAACTTTGTTACCCAAGTTCTGTGAATTTTTGATTATATTTAAGTTGCTATTAGATAAATTAACTAGAAATTTTTGTATTAATATTTTAGCTTCTTGTAATCATACCATTTCTTATGCGTATGTTGCCTGGGGTACATCTTTCCTTTATCATTTTTTTGTTCACTGTCAGTAATTAAATTCAATCATGACTCATGTAGAAAACATGTATTGCAATAATTGACTCTTGCTTTTTATAGCAACCTAGATATCTCTGACTTGTAATTAGAGTACCTAGATCACTAATAGTTAACAAAATTAACATTAATTATTGTATTGAGGTTGGTTTTATTATTTTCACAATCTTCCCTATCTTATCCCTCTGTCCTGCTCCTGAGATCTTTGTTTGGTTATTTTCATGATATTTTTAAAAAATACTATTCTACCTGAATGACAATGATTTAAAAAATAACAAATAACTATTTAACTTTATTTCTACTTACTTTATAGTTACACATTTTTAGAATTTTTTTGTGATTTCTGATTTAGTACTTGAAAAATGTTTCCTTTACCTATATAAAATGTAAAATTCGGGACCTCCTGGTGGCACATGGGTTAAAGTCTCAGTGCTATCAAACTATCACTAGTCATTGCAGCATGAGTTTGATACCTGACCAGGGAACTAACCCAAATGATGCAGCAGATCTCTCCTATCTCACTCACTGAGATACCCTCAGCAGTATATTTCAGTAGATCTGCCTGTTCTGTTTCCCACTCTGTATCTGGTGAATCCTCTCACTGTCTCCTCACCTTAGAACTACACCCCAATTCTCATATATATAAACAAATAAATCTTAAAAAATGTAAAAACCCTGCAGAAGATATGCTCAGTTATCCCCACCTTGGGGCTATTGTTTTCTTGAAAGTTGCATCTACCTGTTTCATAACCATACAGTACAGGGTTATTTTTATAATCTTGCATTCTCTCTCTTCATGTCTTTTTATGTCTAACTTTCTGTCTGGTATCATTTCTCTTTATCTTGGATAAACTACTTACTATTACTGGTAGCTCACTCTAAAAGCTGCAATTTTGCTCATGTCTTATTTATCACTAAAGGCTTTCTTATGTCTTTTCGTGAAGTATTATGCTAGATTTGGAAATTTAAGTTAAAAATTTGTTTTATTTTTCATTTTCCTTTGAATTTCGTTTTAGCAAAGTAAAAAATCTTAGCTTAGCAAAATATCTTATCAAAAGATAAAAAGACATGCTGAATATTGGGAAAAAATTTGCAATCTACAATTATACGAAGGACTTGTCTACAGAATATAAAAAAACTCAAATCTCATCAATGAAACAATTAGGAAATGGGCAGAATAATGAACAACTATTCATTGCAGAAAATTATATTTAGAGTTCTCCAGAGAAATAGAAGCAATGATTTTGGAGATGGAGATATTCTGTTCACCCTATTATTTCTGCTTATTCTGTGCATATATAGATACATATCTATATAGCTACATCTATACCATCTTTATCTTGGATTCTTCCCTATATCCTACAGACAAAGCACAACTCTGCTAACATTTTCTGCTATTTCAAGTCATTAAGTTTGTGGTCACTTTTTACAATAGCAATAGAAAATCTATACATATGTTAAGTTAAAATCATTTTCAGAGACTGAGAAATTAGATTTTCTCATTACATAGCTTAAGGCAGGGACTAAATAATAATGAAAGTATCTGAGCTTGTGCACTTGAATTTTCAGTTTTCTTGTTTTTGTGAGAGGTTTCATTTTATTAAAATTACTTTTTCCTTTGCTTTCTATGATATTTTTGTCATTGATATTTTATTCCAACAGGACTTTATTAAAGCAAGTAACTTGTGTATCCTTTATAGATCTGATGAGTTTATTAGATGTTCATATTATACTCAAGTAAAGGCTTTACCATTCCGTTTCTATTGCTGTTTATTCAGCAAGTGAATGTTTGAGTTATTCTACTGATTGATATCTAGTTTTGCTAAAAATTATAAGCAAACAATATATTTTCCTTCAGGAATACAGCTCAGTTTTACACATATGTTACTTTTATAACCCTAATTGCAGTGTGCTTTTCCCTATGGAATTCTAAATTAGGATTCACCACGTGTGTACTCATTGATCAAAAAAGTAAGCTTTCCTTCGATAAAATTTATAGAAAGAATAATGCAAATGAATGGTTTATTCTTTCTGAGATAAAACCACTTTGATTATTGTCTTATTCAAATAAATATGTAGAAAGGATAGAGATTTAATATAAATATAATGAAAATATTTTCTGTCTTTCATGAATACATCTTATTTTCAGAAAATTCAAATTGTTCATGTAAACATTATTTTGTGACAACTTAATGCAACCAATATATGTAGTTTAAAGTGTTCTACTAGTGAGATTTTTTAAAAGTAAATATAATTGATTTTATACATTATATTATTAAATATTATTAAATAAAGTAATAACATATTTTATTTGACCTGCTACATTGAAAATATTACTTAAGTAATTTATAAAACATTGTGTTATTTTACTTTTTTTTATAGCCTTTAAGATCAAATCTCTATTTTGCATTTATCAAGCATGTCAATTTGAATTAACCTCATTTTAACTTCTCAGTAGCTGAAAAGTATTATTTGGATGGCAGAACTACGTAGAAATAGCAATTAAAAAAAAAGAATCTTGAACTAAACTCATTTAATGGATATTAAAGCAAAAGTCTATATGTTGGAGGCATACTGGTATTTTTCAAAGAGTATAAAATCCTAACAATGTCTTCTTTATTGCATTAATACATTTTTAGTCTAGAAAGCAATCAGAGAGGTATGTTTCATGCAAGGATGACAGATAACACCATTTGCATGGTTATTTCTTTTTTTTTTTTTAAAGATTTATTTATTTATGCATACAAGCACTGGGGTACAGGCCAGAGGTGGGGGGTGAGAGGATTCACCACAGAGAGCGGGGAACAGAACAGGCAGATCAACAGAAGCACACTGCTGAGGGCAGCAGCGGGCACAGCAGGAGAGGTCTGCCTTGTCATGTGGGTCCCCTCCCTGGCTGGCAGCAGGGATCGAACTCGTGCTGCGGGGGCTGCTGTTTGCTTCATAGTGCGTTGCTTAACCCACTGCGCCACCAGGGAGGCCCTGCATGGTTATTTCATGTCAAAGAACATAAAACAAAACAAATCATCACACAGGTTCAATTTATTGAAAACTGTTAAAAATAAGATCAAGCATACTTAAACATTTATTTATTTTTTAAAGATCTATTTATTTATGCATACAAGCACTAGGGTACAGGCCAGAGGTGTGGGGGGTGAGAGGATTCACCACAGAGAGCTGGAGCAGAGCAGGCAGATCAACAGAAGTACACTGCTGAGGGGAGCAGCGGGCACAGCAGGAGAGGTCTGGTATGCCATATGGGTCCCCTCCCTGGCCGGCAGCAGGGATCGAACTCGTGCTGCAATGGCTGCGTTTTGCTTCACAGTGAGTTGCTTAACCCACTGCGCCACCAGCGAGGCCCCTCCTCATACTTAAAAATTTAATTGAGCAAAAACTTATTTGAATTGGGCAGCGTCTAGTCTAGCTGATAGGTTAGATTAGCAGGAGTTATAAGAAGTCATAAAAAATAAGACTTTTAAGAAGGGAGTCACAATTGGGAAGTTACACTGGGCAAAAATTGGGTTAATCATTAAAAGGTTATTTTCCTTTAGGGAATGGCAGGAACTATTAAGGTATATTACCTAATTAGTGCTAATCAGGCACTTCCCTTTTGGACTTCCATTTCTGGAAGATCCAAAATCCTAAATTAGGTCTGGGATTGATGACATGGACTTTATCATGAGAACCCCATTTTGGACCTGTTGCTTTCCTTTTTTCTTAGTAAAACAAAGATACAGAAAAAGAAGGATCAGGTAATTAGAGAAAGTAGCATTCATATTGTTATAAGTGAATAGTGGAAAATATTTTGCACAGATTAATATATTTTTGTTCAAACACCATTGTAACTGTTACATTTAATTAAATATTAAATTATAATATATTTTTGTTCAAACACCATTGTAACTGTTACATTTAATTAAATATTAAATTATTCTAAAACCATTACATTCTTTTGTATAAAACAAAAAGATAATCTGGTTATTAAATACCAGTATATTACCATAGAAATACATGAGCAAAAACAACTTTACATATAAAAGAAAAGTCATAAAGATGATTTGAAAAAAACTAAAATAAGTTAAGCCTGCAGCAACATATAAGTGTATCCTAGCCGTGACTTTCTTGGTTTTTCATATTTTAAAGAGATGTATAATTTGACTCCATTTTCTTGACAAAAGATGTCAAATCCATACTACACATATGAAATTCTTATTGAAATCTTTAAAATATTGAGCACTTTTATTGAAAAGTACTTTCTAAAAGAAACTCCATCAAGGAAAGTTTTTAATCTTACTTCATTGACATAGTTTTTGATGTTAATTCTCCCATATAAAAATAAAATTTAATTATTTGATCTGTTATATATTGTTTTTATTGGAGCCTTTAATACTGCACAGTCCATATTTATAAGATAAATTTTACATATAGAATGAAGTAAAATTTAGAAAAAATTGAATTTTAATATGTTTTTGAACCTACATTAATTGTTACTATTCAGTCATTTTTCACTTCGTGAAATATTTAATTTTTAAATTATACAGCCCTAACTGTGGCATTTCAATGAGGTTTGATCACTTGCCAATCTACAGCTTATTGCAGGAAAAGAACAGATTAGAATAATCACATTAATGTAGGGATTACATCATATCCTGTCACAGAACAAGGTGTCTTGTGTCCCAAGTGGAACCTCTCATTGTGTATTCACAGAGATAATCAAAAAATACTGACCTGCTCCTAGAGCACCTGGGAACCAGCAGGACAAAATGGTCTTCCACCAGGTGTTTTTATATTTTTCTGGGTATGCATGTGTATTTGTGTCTCTGTAACCAGCTCAATACCAAAACTCTGTAGGAGAGGAGAAAGGAAGCTTCACCCGGAGATGGGGCACATCATCACCTTCACTGTCATCACTAAATATTCCCTTGAATGCTTTGGAATTATAGTTATAAAGAAACACTATCAATCAGTATGTTTTATGTTTTGATGAGAGACCACTGCAATGCAGGTTTCTTTCCTTTTTCTTTAGGACTGCTGAGACTAGTTCTAGGCCTATTGAAATTAATTCTACCAGCCCAGAAACCAGAAATAAGATATATTTTTGTCAATTTGAAAAATTATGGCCTATTTATCATGGTCGTGTTTGTGCATTGCCAGTATTTGTTAGTGTAGATTTGGAATTAATTGTTGGTCACTAAGAATATAATTAAAATTCTTGCTTCTATTTATTGGTGCATAAAGCATAGACTACAGGAAAGCAAATGTATATGATTGGTACCTGAATAGAACTATCTATGTGATGTAAAATAGCTTTATTTAAAGTGATTGCTATTTTCTGGTTTCATTTTATTTTATATAGATTGTTTGTAGCAATATAATAATCTCAAAATTACACTCTTACTGTTACAGGGCAGGGAGAGGAGCCCCCCGGAACCTCCAAACCTGCCCTCTCTGAATGGGTTCTGCCATCCACCGCATTAAGACAAACATATGAAACCTTTAATGGAAAGGGACTTTAATACAATTAGGGTATGAAACAGAAAGGACAAAGAACATAGTTACTAAGTTAAGCATCCGAAGTTACCCATCTCCCCGAGGGCAAAAGTCCAGCCAAATAGGATTGACCCAAAGCAAGGCCCAAAAGCCTGCCACATGTCTAAAGGACCTTTCAGTAGAGACCCATAGAAAAGAGTCAGAAAGAGTCAGAAAAATCCGGGAGGAGAAGAGCCAAATCAAAATCAAGATGAGAGCTGCCACTGTTAACCTCCCCACGGGTCTCTCACCCACATCTGTTCCAACCAGTCCAAGACCATAAAGCAAGCACAGCTTCTTCACATGTCGCTCTGCTCCACGTGCCTCTTCCAGGTCTCCTTGCTGCTCTCCATCTTGCTTCCTTCTTACTCCCTTCCTTCTGTCCTCCTCTCTCCTCTCTCCTCTCTGCAGAATCTTCCTTCCCTGCTCAGCTCCACCCACTTGGGGCGGAACCGGGATTCTGGAAATCCCCCCTTTCCTGGGGACAACCCTGTTACATTACCATAGTATAAATTCTGCTACTCCTTATTAATCTCTCAAAATGTCATTATAAACATTTATTGGAAATTAGCAAGCTCATCATATGGATGAATTTTGTAGTCATTTTAAAATGCCATTAAGAATACTTTCCATTGTTAAGTCATTGATATAATATTACAAACTTATTTGTGATAGATGTTTGAAAGATAGAATCTTTACCCAAAAGGAAATGTTGTACAAATTAATAATGCATTTTTAAATAATTAAAATGGATATATATAGTAACATATATTACTATAAAGTTAAATAAAGATGCTGACTTTGTAAATTATCCATTAAACAATAAATATGAAGTATATAAAACTCATTTTCTTTATTTTGAACCCCAGTGACTGCATTACAAACAAAAGATTGAGCACTTAGACTATTTCATTAGTAAGGAATTTTAATACTAGATCAGAGGTCTCTTTCAAGAAGAATGGTACAATTATTATGTTTTATAAATAAGGAAAATAGTAATTTTTTCAAGAAATGATAGTTAATTTAGTTGTTGGAGCTCATTAACCCGTAATTCCAAACTGAGTAAATTCAGGGAAAATGTATTAACAATTTCTGTTCCTTATGGGAGAAAATAGCTTATCTGCTTAAAAGAGCAGTGACATGAGATTGCATATTTTTTTTCTTTCATGAGAGTTTATTGCTATTCAATTTAGGAACAACTTTCTGATAGTGAGGACTTGCTTCTGAAGTTGTGTGTGCAACTTTTGGAAGACAGTCAGAGCTTTACATATCTTCTATTCTTTGAAAATTTGCTCTCTGGAGAATTTGATAGCAGATTTTATCAATGCTTTTACACTAAAGAGTAAAAAAGAAATTATGTTCCTTTCTTCCCTTTCAATAATACAGGTTATAAAATCACAAAATAAAGAGCTTCTTGATTTGCATACAAATGAAGAAACACTCTAGGCTTTATCAGCAGTAAAATCTGCTGAAATGTCCTTCCCCAGTAATTTTGAAGCCATGATAGATTCGTGAACAATATTTATGAGGAACACTTGTAACTGGAAAAAAAAAAAAAAGTCATAGATATGGAGTAAGTAGCCATGAAAGGTACAAATCTGGTATAAACCCCATTAATTTATGTGCATTAGTATGATTGTGTGTTTGTGTGTGATTCAGACAACTTGTAGCCATATCATCTTGACTAGAAATTGCTATGTTGAAAAAATCAACATCTTTCAGGAAAAATAATGAAATATGAAGGTTTTTACTTTAATCTTTAATAATTTAATTTTTAGTAATTACAATAATGACAAATAAATATTAAACAAGTTTTAAAATTTAGTTAACATCAAATGTGTATTGAATGGTAGAAAAAAAGTATAAGTGCTATTTTTTTTAGTACTGTGTGACAATTTGGCAAATACTTATTAAAAACACTTTTAAAAGCAAATCTTATTCCCACAATAATCAATTATATAATTATACAAAAATGCACTCTAGATAGAATTATAATATTCTCAAACTGAGAATTTGAACTAATTTTAATAATGTTGCGTAAAGAAACATTTGTTTTACCTATGCAAGATGATGCTTTGTTTCCAATCTCAAACACAACTTTATGTAGAGGAGAGTTATTCTGCCAGGTGTGTCTAATTATTTCTCAGTCATTTTTGATAGCATGTTAAAGTATGTTAAGTGCTTGCCAATTAAGAAAAGCAGTATTAACATTCTATGTTCTTTCCCTTTTTCCCAAGTTCTGATTTTTCAAGTCTTTTTAAAATGTTTAAAATGTAGAGATATGCACTAGTCTCATTCAGGCACTATCTCTTTCTCATTTTTTAAAATTATGTATTTTCACTTGAGGAAATATTTGCATATGCCATCAGATTTGTCACTATAGTGTACCCACTGCCAAATCATCCATCGTCCACCACCATAGCCCATTGCACTCTCTTTCCTCTATTCTCACCCTCCCCTAACCCTTCCCTCCTCTGCATTCACCCTTTCCGTAGTCAGCTTTCAATGGACAGTTTTTAATTTTTCTGTATGTGACCCTTAGTTTAGTTACTGTAGATTCTTAATGCATCATCATCTCTGTGCATCTCTGTCCATACACTTGCATGCATGTGTGTGAGTGTGTAGAACTAGTGTGTCATCAAGTTTAGCCTTTCTGTTCTCTTATTTTATTTTTACTAAAGTTATTCATGAAAATTTAAAACATTTTTATTTGTGTCTGGTGACATTTTGAAAGTAAGCTTCATTTCTAATGTATCACCTTAGATTTATTCAGGTAATCATTTCCTTGACCCAAGGGAGTTACAAATTATGCATTTTTTGTTCATTTTCACCAGGTATTTGCAAAATTGATCCTCTGATCAATAACTCTGAGATCATTAAAACGTTTCTACTTATTTCTATACAAGTCTGCTTGTATGCTTGAGTTTGATACACATGTAAATATTTTCAAAAGTAAACTTCAAAAAAACAAAATTAGTGTTAAGCACTGTGTCTATTAAAGAAACAATTATTATTGCATCTTTGTCTAGGAAAACATGTATCTGATTCCATTGACCAGAAACTATGTGTAAGTATGAATTAACCTGGAAAGTATCCTATAGGCTTACAGGATAATCTGTATGTTTGGATGAGTTTTTGTTGGCTATATTTTGAAGAGTAAAAACCATGCTCAATTTAGTCATCTAATATATCTCAGAATTCTGTGGGTCAATAGTCTGAGTTGGCTCAGCTTGCAAGTTCTTTTGATGCATCAGCTCATCACAAGTGAAGCAAGAGAGACCGAATCCAAATGAATGAGAATTCTTCAAGCCCTGACTTCGATCATGTTAACTTTTCTCCCAATGGTCTAAAGCAAGTCATATCATCGAGTATAAATTCAATCATCTCAAAATAAGCTACACCTATTTTATGAGGAACTGCAGTATCATAGTGGTAAACTGTGAGCATAAAGATGGAGCAAAGTCATGGTTGTATTTGAAATATACCACAAAAAGAGAATGTACTTATTATTGATTTAAATGTAATTTTCCTCTTATGTGACATTTATGTCACCCTTTTAAATTATTAAAATAATCATTATTAGTACTTAATGATTTTGAAAAATTAATGCATGTTTCTGAAGCTAGCAAAATTATATATGGAAATGAATAACATATTATCATTTTAATAAGGAAATGTTTAAATATGTATGTATTTTACATAACTTTTAATTGAAAAATATTTTAAAATATTCATAAGATTGTTTCCAGCATTTTTCAGATTAGGTGTTCTAAAAAGCATAATTTTAAAGCAAATGAGCATAAGATACACTCTAATGAAGATAAAGAAATGATAAACACAAAATTCAGCAATAGAGATCCTTATAAAAGGGGGAAAGAATAAATTATCCAAAAAGATTTCACAGTAATGATCATGACCTTCTTAGACTGGAAATGTGTGTTCTGGAAGCCCACTGTGTATGATAGACTATAACAAATCAGTATTTTGTAGTATTTGAATATTGACTTTGTTCTCAGTAACTGTTACTGAATCAAATGGGAAGCCACATTAAAAGTTGGATTCTTGACCTCTAATTCAAAACACATACAAAAAACAATTATACTCAGATTATAGATATAAATCTTAAGGGAGGAATAATAGTGCTGCTCAAACAAAAAACACAATAATATTGTTATGACCTTAAGGTAGACAGATTTTTTTAATTAATTTAAATTTATTATATTCTTTTGGCTATTTTTAAAGTGTAGCCAATTATCATAAATATAATTTGTTTTATTTTGCTTTATTGTATATTAAAAGATGAGCTAGTGATCTCCTACTAAAGTTTACTCATCTTTGGGGGTTTATAAATGATACTTTGTGGAGGGCTTGGTGGAATGATCTAACAGAGCAGAACACTGCAAAAGAATTGCAACAAGACTTAGAAAATACTCTGTGAGAAATGAAAGTTTATTGTATAATCACAGTGTCGTATGCTTCTAAAAAGAGAGAACTTAGGTGTCAAAGGGAAGAAAAATACAGGATACAATGAATGCAGGTGTTTCAGACTGTGTTTGTATCACTTACGGAATCAAAGCACTTGATGACTTCAACATTGTTTATGCCACCTTTACCTGATTGGATAGATCAATAATTTTATCTAGTTATATTAGTTTCATATTGTTGCTGACGATAAATTGTCACAAAATTCATTATGTAATGCAAACTTATTCTATTACAGTTTCAGAAGCAGAAACTTAAAATCAGTTTCATTGTGTTAAAATATGGGATTTATAGGTTACTACTGCCATACTAGCGTGAAAATGTTTCCTGGCCTTTTTCTGTGTTCTGGAGGTCGCCAGCATTCCTTGTGTTGTGATTTCACCTCCATTGTCAAAGGGCACCACTCTCATCTCTATTCCCATTACCACATCAGCAAACTTCCAGTTCAGTCTCTTCTGTACTCTCTTACAAACACTGTTGTGATTACATCAGCATTCACTCTACTTCCTGTATACAGGTTACTTCTACATACATTTAAAAAATTATAATTTTTAAGTCTCTGTTATTTTAGGTAACTTTCACAGGGTCAGAAATTAGGATATGGATATATTTGCAGGAATGTTTTGAGGAGGCAGATGAGATGCTTTATTAAGTCTTTTATACTAGCCATCAATCTGTATATTGCTGATGGGAAACTAGGAACTGTCTTTATGTGTGGTCTGGATTTGGGTCTAATATTATCCTTAGTCAAGAACAGTAAAACTCAAGATCATAATTTCAACAGAATGATATTTTGGCAAAATATTTTATATTAAAGCTTGTAAACTCACAACAGACATATGTACACAGGACTAAGTGTGTGAAGACAGACACCATTTGAAAACAGAATATATTTTCTATAAGCTCATTAGCTGATGCCTTCTCAAAACTGTCTAGAAATATCTTAGAAGTAATAAAACAGAAACAAAATATGTTCAGTGATGATGGCAAAGAGAATAAAGAATTTGGCATGAATGGGTCATAAAATTGGTGTTATTCAGTCTCATTCAGATAGTTATTCCAAGGGCAAAATCCATAAACCCATTTTTAATTTAAGCGTTTAGTCATAATTCCATTAGGAAAGCATTTTGGGGACTTAGAGAGAATGCTGAGGTCTGAAAAAGTTGTTAACATCCGTGTCAGCTGAAAATTTAAGGAAAGAAAATTGCAATCAGCTTTTAAGATTCAATGACTTCACTCACAAATCCATACTACATTTAACTACATTTCCAAAGCTTTCTAATTACAGGTCTTAATAGAAACCTGTCACTTCAGAAAATAAGTTTCTGAAGGCAATAAAAGAGAATAACCTAGGAATAAATATAAAATAACTGAATGTTGAGAACTTGTGTTTAAACAATTATAAGATCCTATTTCTGGGTTAAAAATACTTAAATAGAGGAAAAGCGGTATTGTTTATAATTGCAAAATTCAATGTCGTAAAGATTTCATCTTTCTAAATTAATCTATAAATTCAAAAAGCCTTTAAAACTATTATGGGATCTTTTAAAATCAAGGAAAATTCACCTAGTATTAACATTGGACAAAAATTTAATTAAATTTCAGTACTTCATTGTGCTACAGTAACATATCTTGTCAGGTATTTACATATATTTACTAGTATGTTGTACATTTGCAGAAATAGAATGACAAATCAAAGTAAAATACATTCAAACTAGTTTTTTTTAATACATGGGAATTTAGTACATAATAAAGTATCATTTCAAACTAGTGGGAGATTAGTGAAATTAAGAGAAAAGCCTAATCCTTTATGCTTAAAAACGTTCCATCTGGATCAAATAATTAAATATAATGAAGTTACAAAATTGTAACAGGAGTGTATATTTATATAAATGTATAGAAGAAGCTCATCTTTATTCAAGGACAAAAGTCAACACACAAAGAAAAATAATGTGCAGCTTCCAATAGTACATAATATAGGAAGATACATTTTAAATAAGAAAAATATATTGAAATATATTTCCAACATTTATAGCAATTTTCTAATACCTAGAATGTGTTTAGAGAAAGTATTTTTTAATTTATTGATCATATATTTTCATTTATAATTTATATATATTTTTATCGTATATTTTTTCAAAGAGTAATAGACTAGATTGATGATTTATTTCGCAGTTAATTTGATTTGTCCAATGGAGAATAACTGTATTCAACCTTCATTGCAAGCCTCATCATGACAGTAATTAATATATTGGAAATGCATCATTGCATTAGACTGTCAAAAAAAATTAATTACCACAAGGTATTTCATGTACTAGTGGGCAGGATAGTTTGGGAAATACTTTATGACTGATAGAAAGGCAAGAGCAGCAAAGTGCAGAAAACTGAAAGGTAATCAAGTGTTTTACAGTTAAACAACATGAACACTCAATAGTATTTATTTAATTAAATTCAAATTATTGGAATTTCCTTGCTTGAAAGCTCAAAAAATGTTAACTGTGAACAAGTTGAATTTTAATAATGATAACAAGTATGCCTAAAATAACTACTTTAGAAGACAAATAAATTTAAAAAAATCATTGGTAATCCTACCTGATGAAAAGTTCTAGAAGACATTTTATAATACTTTGCAATATATTTATAATAATATCTGTTAGACATCCATGTAGTGGTGACTTCTGACTTATCAAAAAATAAAAGCTTGGTTATTAATTATGACTATAAACAGAAATGCAATTTCTATTAAATTACCACATACTACTAATGGATTTAATGTAATTTACATTTATTAAAAGTAAATTGATTTTAATTAATTCATTTAATTTAGTTCAATTAAATTAATATAATTATATTCTGAATAAAGCTTATCAGATAAAGAAAGATATGGAATATTGAGAGTTTCTAGGACAGAAATAGAGTTCTACTTTAGAACTAATGCACACTATCAAGAATTAGCAGCTCTTCTATATTCTTTTTTTTTTGGGGGGGTGAGCTACTCAATTTTTTAAAATTAGATTTATTTAATTATATTTGACATCATTTATATTCCCCAGGGAGTTCCCACCACCATTTCACCCATGCACCTTCACCTCAGTCCCTTGTGCTCCTTCTACCCTCATCCCCATCTTTGCCCTCTCTCCCCTCCCACTGCTCCCACAGTCAATTTAGTATGTCTTTGACCTTTTGGTCTTGAGTTTTTTTGGTTGTTGTTTCTTTGTTTTCGCTTGTAATTGCCCATCTCCTTGAGCTTACTCTTTTTTTTTCCTTTTTGTGGTTGTTGCTCTTTCACATTCCTCCCAAAAGTGAAGTCATCCAATATTTTTCTCACATAGATTATACTTACCTTTTCTTTTATTGCACATAAATTAAATCATATTTTTCTCATTTCTGTGAAATTGACATATATGACCACATATTTCAGGTTTTTTTTTTATTAAACTGCTATAAGCTATTCATTTTTTTAAATAATGCAATTAATGTATACTAGCTAGTACCCCTGATGATTTGAGTTAGTTCTAGTCTATTTTCTTTTCTTTTTTACTACCACAACATTGTTTTTTTACAATAGAAAAAACAATGCAATATATGACTACAACTAAGTACGGAATGGTGAGTTTTGTTTTTTTTTTTTCTTTTTAAGAAGTCATGATCCCCATTACTAGTAAAATACAGCACACAAGTAGAGTCAAGTTGATCATTAGCTTCATAATGTTACCTAGAAGTGATAGGTAAATATATTTCCCCAGGCCTCACTGGTGGCTCAAAGGGTTAAATCTAAGCACTATCAAGCTATTGGCATCCACTGAAGCATGAGTTCAGCCCCGCAACAGGGAGCTAGCTACTCCACCTGGCACAGCAGACCTCTCCTGCCCTGCCCACTGCTCCCCTCAGCAGTGTATTTCAGCAGGTCTGCCTGTTATGCTCCCCACTCTGGTGGATCTTGCACCTTTGGCACACACCTCCATTCTTGGATGCATAAATAAAAAAAAAATCTTTAAAATAAATAAATATATTTCCCCTCTCCTACTTACCGTAAAATGTGATTAAAGGGAATTAAAGGAAAGTTTCCTTGTTGGTTCCTATGTGTGAAAGATGCTAATACATAGAAAATATTTAAATTTGATGTTATTACAGCAGTGAAGCAGTGATGAGACTGGCTAATGTGGGTACTACATCTTAAAAAAAAAACTAAAACAAACGAAAGAGATAGCTATGAAAAAGCTCTAGTTATATTGAAAACAGACAGGTTTTCTTTGCCATGTGTATTTTTAAACAATAGAAATGTCCAAAAGTAGTCAACAGTGTTATACTAAATTACATCACTGCGTGCATTGCATGTATTGGGACCAAACTGGGAAGTTCAACAAAAGATTTCAGAGCAGCAGAACCTACAAAAACAGGAAAGGAAAATCTTTTGAACTCTATTTACTACCAGTTACATATTTTTTGTCAACAAGCTACCTAAGGCATCAGCGTTTGTTGGATCTGCTTAAACAGTAGACACCATTTTTATCCATAATGATGAATTTAGTAGCATAAGACTTATTTTGTGTTTTTGCTCTTGATAGAAATTTAAATTCTTTTGGCTGTATGTATAGTTCTGTGTACTGAAAAAACTAACATTTCTATATGTATCTTTTCTTTATTTTCTCCTTTTTTTGAGTTACATATTTGTCTTCAATTTAATGTTAATTGTTTTCTTCTTGACTGTTTTTATTTTTTGTGCTTATTCATCCCTTCATTGTGTACATATGCCTAAGAGTGTTCTTTGTAGAGTAGCAGTGTGTTTAGACTTATGAATACAGATGAACTTTTAAACAACCAAACATTTCATAGTGATTTTGTCATTAGTAATTTCTAATAATGTTTGAAGTTTTTCTGTTTTCAGTGAGACTGGGAATTTTCAGTTCTTTAATTTTTCTCTAGGCTTATAATGGTATGTTATTTGATTTTTATCTGCATTTCCATGATACCTGATGATATAGGGAGAATGTTTTGTGCTTATAATCTAGTTGGTTAAATTACTTGTGTCCTTGCTAATTTTTGCCATTATATTGCCAACTGATTTTCTTATTAATTTTTTCTCATTTATTTGAAAGTTCATTATACATTCAGGACATGAATTGTAATGTCAGAGGTATGATTTAATAGGAATTGGGGATATTTTCTCCCAATCTGTGATCTTCCTTGTTACATTCTCCCCAATGTTTTTAGAATATTTTCTTCACTTTTATATAGTTTAGAAGATCAAGTTATGTTTGATGCATAGTTGATTTTATTAAAATATCTTCATTTTCCACAAGAATTTGTAAAATTCAGTTTTGTCAAGGACTTCTAGTCCATAATAGATTTTGTAGACTTATTTTTCCTTTGATTCCCCATTAAGCAAAACTATAGATGCTGGAATGAAAGGGGCTACTAAGGAAGAAATCTGAAATGTCAGATAAGAGTAGGTGGAGTATTTTGAGACACAGCACCACAGAAGGGCATGTTTGGCTCATTCCCCCAAAATGAGAAGTCTACGCAGGTCACCATTTTCTGATTCATGTCAGAAGACAATTTAGATAATAGAACTTATTCTGTTTCTGTTCATTTTATTCCAGGGTCAAGAATCTTCTGACAACAGAAGTGAGTGTAGCCTGCTGACTCCCAAAATGAGAGGAATTCACTGGAGGAACCACCAGCATCCATCAGGTACATACTCCCCTTCCTCCTGGATCTGAGTCTCCCCCTTCTTACTAATAGGTGAAAGGGTAGGAGAGGTGTAAGAGACAGAGAGAGTGTAAGTGACCAGGACAAGAAAGTATCTTTGTCCTGATATTCCAAGTTTCCCTTCTGTTTTGAGGCACAGCTCCAGGACATCTAGGGGAGTTCCTGTAAGAGATTCCAGCACTACCAATCCCCTAGTAGAATAAGAAAAGGCAATTAAAGAACATCAGTTGACTCATATATTGGCATTTTTTATAGGAATTTATAAAGCCTGACTTTTATAACAGACTGGAAAATTGATATTCAGTATGAAAAATTAATACATGCACTTTGCGTAGTCACTTAAAAACCAAGCACATTCTTGAAATCTTTATTTCTGTGTCTAAACATTAATTGTGATAAATTATTTTTTCAGTGTTATGAAATTCAAAATAAAAAGGTAAATTTTTGATTTTTGTAATATTTTGACCCATAAAATTTAACAATGTAAATGCAATGTACAAAAATTCTGAATGTTGTATGTTATGTTTTTGTTCTCATGCATTAGAAAAGTAATTTAAATTGAATAAATTTCTATTAAATATTGATGTCTCTAGTTAGTAAGAATTTACTAATAGATTAAATAAATGTTTCTGTGATGCTTACATTGTGGAAATGTATTGTTTTTGTTTGGCGAAGCACAGCACATGTCCTTGAATGTGTTTTCATTTCAGAGATGCTATTTTTACTGATTACTTTTGCATTTAATTCCATCTACTTATGCAAACATTTGGGCATGCTATCTCATTTTTCTTAACTGCTGCACTAATCCTAGTTAATCCTATAAATATAACACATTTATTTCTCCATAGGTTTATTGACACGCTGAGATATATCAGTTCAATATGTGGCCTTGTACTTTTAACACCTGCTATTTTGTCTTTCTTATTCTCATCTGACATATATGATAGTAAGTTCTCTAACAAACTCTAGCTATCCTGCTTTGTCTCCTTTTTCCCTAAATAAATCTCTCCCTTTGCCATATTGTTCTTTCTTCCATCTACAAAGAGCCTTCATGTGTGAGGTTATATAAACCCTGGATATGCAATAGACAACAACAACAAAAAAATCATGTTTTTTTTCTATAGTAATAATTTATATTCCACTCCTACTTCTAAACTTTGGGAAAATTCATCCATTTTTTTAAGTACAGGTATTAAGGGGCCCCTCCATATTATTCTTATAGTATAACAAAGCTACAAAAGAAAATTGCAGCTCTCTCCATCCTTGTGTCTCCTGGAACTAAAAGCACACCTTCTCCCCAAAGGTGGCTGAGAAATCAATTAAACATACCCTCTATCCTATCAGTAGCAAAAATGTCTTGTCAGCTGTATGTGAATGTGCTGTCATGCATCATAAAGTGGTGTTTTGGTCAACAATGGACTACACATATGACTATGATCCCAATAGGCTGCACTGTAAAGCCTAGGTGTAGTAGGTTGCACCATCTGAATGTGTCATTGAACACTACCACTTTCATACAATGACAACATTGCTTCATGACACATTTCATGTTCATGAACTTGTCCTCATCAATTGTTGTATTGATGTGTTGTGTTGATTGATATATACACATATGTATATATACACATTGATATTCTACAGATTAAAAAAACTTGTGTATATATAACCTATGTGTGTATATGTAAAATCTACATTTGTCCACCTATATAGCATGATAGTGGGAAGTTAAAGCTGGCCAAAAAAGCAGGAAAATCATTAATTTATCATAATATTTCTATTATATTTGAGAGTATTTGTTAAACCTTTCAGTTTCTTCCTTTATAAAAAAAAGAGGACCTTGGAGACAAAATAAGTGAATAATTGGACAGGTGTCTAAAAAATACTGGATGTCCAATGTATGTTAGCAATTTCCTTACACAAATGCTGAGTCCCAGAATCTTGTTGGGCATATCAGTCTAAAATAATAATTTACACTTTTCTGGTCTTCAGGGCCAAATCATTTCAAATTAAAATATCAATATAAGAATTATCTACCTGCTCATCCTATTGACTTGAAAGTTCTATAGAGACATATATATGATTAAAATTTTGGAATTATAATTTGACTTATCATACTCATTTGAATATGTAATTGTTCAGTCAGAATGTCAACATAATTACCATCATGCCCAGGCAGAGCTCTACTGACCCTCCTTTGCTTCCAACTTGCTATGTCTCAATAAGTCCACCCTAAGCCCGAAATGCATTTAAGTTCCCTAAGTTACCAATCCTTTTAGCCTAGTCTATGTTCAGTGTGCTCAGAACTCTTGTATTAACTACAGTTGGCCAAATTTTGAGTTTCATCTCAAGAGTTATTGCTATGTTTTCTTTTTCTTTTCAACAGAAACTGGAGACACAGATAGACGTATTGTAGGCATGATGAAATAAAAAAAAAAATACAGTAGTCACAAAATGCTGACAACACAGTGTGCAGTAGAGTGTGAAAGTTGTTTACATTCACAGTCATGTGGTTCACTGGGAGACACTCTGCACAGGATGCTGCTTATGGTGCCTCCTGTGTCATGAGGGGTTGGTCACAAGGAATAACAGAACAAGTAGAGACCAGTCCTTCAGTTAGCATCAGGCCAGGAGTAATCTCTACAGAGCTCCCATTCATGAGTGATCCGGCTCCCACCTCTCTTAGATATTATTCTCCAGAGGATGACAGATTTTGAAATTTCAGAATTCAGGATTTCCATCTTTTCAATGTGATCCTTGGAATTTCATATTTTGGAATTTCCAAACAAAAACAATGGAAAAAAGATACATACACTAGAGTTCTGAGAGAATAATAAATAATGAAAATAAAACAGAAAATCTGTATGAGAGTCTAAGCAGAAGAGACAATGTCAAAATTCTAAAATTTGAACTATCAAGAGCAGAATGGAAACCAGAGGAAATAAAGTGATATTTTCAAATCTCTGAAAGAAAATCATTGGCAGCATAATATATGATATGCAATGAAGATATACTTCAAAAGAAAAGTAGAATAAAGTCATTTTATTCATAAGAAATCTGAGAGGTTAATAACAACAAATACATACTTAAAAGCATACTTGTAAATGGATCTTATAAAAAGCTCCTTAAATCACTGACGAAAAAAAGACAACATAAAAAGTATGAAAGACTTGAAACAGTCTATTGTAGAGAAGAAATTCAACTGGTTGATGATAAATTCTGACAAAGAAATTGGTGCAGAAGTGACCTGAATAAGGTAAGGTGTGATGGAAGGACAGAAGTAAGCATTACTCTGAAACAACTGGCACTAAGCATTTCACAGCCCAATTACTCAGGCTTTCAGAAAAATCTGTATTCAGTTACTTTCTAAGATATTTCTAGTCAGCCTGCTCTAGAGCAAACTACTTATCAACATTTACATTTTCTTATCGTCTTTATAAACATCTTCTCCCACTCTGAAAGCCTTAAATATATAAGGTAATCAAGTGATAGGATATAATTTAGTAGATATATCTTTTATCTATAAAATTATCTAGGGGAGAAAAGTGAATAAGATGTAATGGAGGGAATAAAGTCTGATGGTAGTGTCATTTCTAAATTTCTTGAAAAAAATTTTGGCAAGGGAATTGCCAAACTTTTGCCAAAAAAAAGGAAAATAGAATTGTGGGAAGAAATGCTGGTTTTCATAAATAAATAATGGGAGAATTTATCAATTCCTAGGGAAAATCAGGAGAAGTATCAAAAACATTATTAACAAAAAAGAAAAGGGAAAAAAAAAAGAAAAATCGCTAGCATTTACAAATTAAAAAACCCCTGGATGAAAGAGAGTTTACTATTAAAAAACTGCCTATCTTTTATACTTGTAGATGTTATACATGTTCAAAAAGTTTCTAAGTTGTGTAAAGGCTTGATACTTTCTTTTAAAAATTAGCAAGTCTAGTGATATATATATATATATATATAGAAATGTATGCTTATAAATGATAGCTACAAACATCATATAATAGTCAATCAACAGTATTACCCCCTAGTTATATTTACACATGAAACAAAAGAGGTGGACATTTAATGGACTATCAAAGGTGTACATGTTTACCAATTCTGAATATTTTAATAGTGCTTCTGATAGATGTTTGATACACAATTATTTTTGATAACAAAAGAATGGGAGAAATAAGAGCTTTATTAAATTATTAATTCTATAAAATTGGATTTTAAAAATGCTCTAAAAAGATAAAACTGATTAAATTTGAATCTTTAAAATTTAGTAAAGGTTACTAAAAGCCTTATGTTTGTTTTTAAACAAGAAGCTATGAGTTGTAAAAGAGATATGATTAACAATAAAACAGGTAAATGATGTCAGTATCTGCTGACATCATGATATAAGTTGTTGGAAAGTTTAATGAGACAATCACTTAAAGCAGATGCTAAAATAGCAGACATAATCTTGTTTGCATTAATGTATGTAAACAACATCACAGAAAATAATCACCTAACAGCATTCCCTGTTGAATAAGACAACCTCAAGAGGATTTTGCTCATTAATAAAAAATATGCTCTTTATCTTTAAAGTATGGAACTTAATATAGTCCAAACTAAATAAACTTAAAGAATTGAATATGTAAAGGCAAAGAGCAGTAAATTCATGACACACATTCAAATTAACTACAAGTTTAATAAGATATAGTTCAAAACAAAGTGTAAATGCTCAGTTGACATTCCTTCCATCATTCCTTCCTTCCACAAATATTTATTGATTATTGTACTAATAATAGGCATAGCAATGATCTGTGAGAGTAGATTAATTCTATGTTAATTATTAAGTCATGAATTTTGTATAATTGGATTTCAAAATATTGCAAATTGAAGAAAATTGCAGTCATAAATGGAGAGCTAAATAAAGGGCCAATCTATCTGTTGTTTCCTGAATGGCAAATATTTGTGAAATGATGCTTGATTCTGCTGTATCTTTAGAAAGATAATTGGCATGGAACTCAATAGCCTCAAATGTAACTATAGCAGTGTTGTATAGTTTATAAAACTTTCACTATTAGTCATATATCAGACAATCAAATTTTGTTTGAATTCCATGGGCCACACAGTACTCATTTACCCATCACAAAACATATTTTGCATTAATTAATAAGAATTTTATTTTTCATAATTAGTTTCTGCTAGGCGTAAGACCATTCTCAAGTGTATCTAAGACATTACCATCATATTTCTTATACCTTACAATACGTAAAGATATCAATAATCGTATATATAGTGGTGTATTATATATAAAACGTAAGTATATTTTATATATAAAATATATAATGTATATATAATAGTGTTGCATATCATTCTTCAGTGTAATCTACTTTTTTTCGGTCAATTAACATGTAGACTTCTTAAGTACAGGGTTATTTTTGTCTCAATAACCCTGGCATTGATTATTTGAGAATGAGCAATATAACATTAGGAGGTTTTTTGTGGGCAAAGAGAGCTGGGTTTTTGTGGTAGGTGTGGACAGTGAGGTAAGTTTGATTCTTTGATGGGAACTAAATACTGCATCCTCCCTCCCACCTTTTAGCAGTATTCTGGTTCATGTCATTTTAAGAATAACTAGGATGAGTAAAAGTATACCTCCATGTCATAGTACTGGGAGTTTGGTGTTTCATTTGTAAAACGCATATTCAGTAGTTAATTAGATATATGATTCTATTGTTTATATCTATTGTGTTCACACTCAGGGTTTTAACTAAATGATGGTGTTAAGTTACATAAGCATAACTTTTCATTTGATGGATCTCCATTGCAAATTTAATCCTTTAGCATTTTAAACAATTATAGTAATAGACACTTAAACAACAATTTCTAGCTACATTTAAAATTTATTTTTTTAATTTTTTATTAATATAAAATATTTTAAAATTTACATATACTTGCCATAAATTGTGATCCCCATGTATTCCCCATCACCATATCACCAGTGCACCATCACCTCAGTCCCTCCTCCTCCCATCTCCCCTCGACCCTCCCCCTCCCCTCCCCACCAGGTGTCCCCAGTCTGTCCTTGTCTCCTCATTTTTGGTTTCTGTGTCTTTATTGCTGGTATTGTTATTATTATTGT
>JAGFMF010011591.1:0-12991 GCA_019455555.1 Galemys pyrenaicus | reverse complement strand
CACCAGCAGTGTAAGAGAGTTCCTTTTTCTCCACATCCTCACCAACATTTGTTGTTGCTACTTTTTGTGATATGTGCCATTCTCACTGGGGTGAGGTGGCATCTCCTAGTGGTTTTGATTTGCATTTCTCTGATGACAAGAGAAGTTGAGCATTTTGTCAGATGCCTGTTGGCCAGTTGCATGTCCTCTTTGGAGAATTGCCTTTTTAGCTCTTTTGCCCATTTTTTGACTGGGTTGTTTTCTTTGTTTCTGTTTAGTCTGGTTAGTTCTTTGTGGATCTGTGTGATAAGTCCCTTGTCAGTAATGTTGTGCGTAAAGATTTTCTCCCAGTTGGTGGGTCGTTGCTTTGTTTTGGCTAGTGTGTCCTTTGCTGTACAGAAGCTTTTAAGTTTGATGTAGTCCCAGCTGTTTATCCTCTCTTTCACTATCTGTGCTTTAGGTGTTGTACCTCCAAAGATGTCATTGATGTGTATCTGAAAGGAAATACTGGCAATAGATTTTTGTTCATCTTTTCATGTTATGTTTTTTCATTTCTTCTTTTTTCAATCTTACCAAAACCTTTTTATTAGATCTTGCTTCTATACCTTAACTATATCTTATTTATTCAGCATAGTCATTTTTCTGTCAATATATGAGGTTAGCCTATAGCCATATTCATGTGTAAATGTGATATGTATAACTTAATTCTGCTTTTTTATAGTATGTTATTTCATTAGAGTATGCCTTCTAGTTATGTGTCTTCTGAATTTTTTTTAAATAATTGATTCATAATCTTATTTTATGTATAAATGGTCAATGCTTTAAACATTATTCCTTAATTATTGCTCATAATCTTTATTATGGACATAAGTACATTTTTTGCACATTTTCTCTTTCATTATACCCTCAAACTTTATTTAATATTTTTATGATTCTATAATTCCTGGATTTTACCTTAATATTCTTAGGTATAACTAAAACTCTTTTGCGTCATCATGTTTTAATGAACCATTTATAGAAATGAAATTTACATGCTGGAAAGTAAATAAAAGATACATATGCACATAGTTTACATGTGTGTAAATATACAAAGTTATTACATCTACAACTATGTTTTTAATGCAGTATTTTGGAGTGATCATGGTTAAGTCTATGGATGAAGAGGTTTTATTTTTACTTTTAAAGTTTATGTTCAACATAACTGTCCTTACAGAAATGAACTCATATTGGTTGATGAAATGCCATTTAAGTTTAGCTTATCCTACACAATTTGGATGAAAAACATGGACAAATATGTATGATTTAAACTTTTTAAAAGTAAGGATAAGCAATCTGTTTTATTCTTCATCTTTTGCAAATGTATATGAGACCATCTATAAGAACATTTTACATCAATGGTGTATTTAACAGACTAAAAATATTGTTTTTACACTAAGTTCTGCAGCATCCAATTCTTTAGGTTCCCACTAATCCACTCCTAGGCTTCCTTCTCTAGTATTAGAACTTACCTGTGGGTGTTAGGTGAGAGATATGCCTATGGAAGCTTGAGGGGTCATAGAGTCAAGGTCAACTATTTATCTTTAAAACAAGATATACTAATAAGGTTCAATTTAAAGGCTTAAAGAAATATTAAGCAAGCCAGATAGACCAGAGAATTTTGGAAAAGTGGGCAATAGTTCATGTTCATTATTTGAATAAGAGAAAATCTTTCAATGTCACTCCATCTGGTATTACAGGCAGCAGTTATTTTAATATATTAATTCTGTTTTGCCCAGTAACATATTTTGAATTGAAGTTGCATATGTTAATAAATTAATAGACATTAAATTGTCTATGATAATTTCTAAACATATGCAATGCGTTGGTGACCTCAGAGCTTCCTTTAGAGACTGGCTATGCTTAAAAATAAAAATGAAAAGCAATCAGAAAAAAGGCTTTTCACAAAACACCCACATTAATATCTAACAGAAAGAGAATAAAAATAATGTGTCTATCACCACTTCTATAAATAAATTGGAAAGAGCACATACAATTTCAATGCAGATTTTTCTCTCCTTAGAAAATTAATTCATTAACTCTTCTTGAAATAACTTCTCATTTTTTGTTTCTGTCATTTTATTCTTTAATTAATATAATCATTTCACCCAGAATGACCTTACTGAATATTATCAGTTTGTTTGAGTCTGTTCAAATTGTACATAATACATGTAGTAAGTCTGTAATATTTTTTGAAATGAATATATATCTTTTTCAATTTAAGTCAAATATTCCATATCTCAAATAGACCCTAATGATTATTTGAGTACAGACTTTCTCCAATAGGGGGTTATATCCAGATAAACCCATAAGTTGAAAATATCTTAAGCTGAATATTCATTTAATACAACTAATCTACCAAACATCATAGCTTAGCCTAGTCTACCTTATACATGTTCAGATCACTATCTTAACCTACAGTTGGGAAAATGATCTAACACAAAGCTGATGTTTATATAATGCTGTAATTTATTGAGTACGGAACTGAAAGTAAAAAACAGTATGTAGAAATTGTTCACCTGATCATGTGGCTTTTGGAACCATACTTGTCTAACATCATGAGTTCTGTGCTATATACCACTAGGTAGATAAAAGACCAAAAATCAAAGTTTGAAGTACCATTTCTGTTGAATGCATATTGCTCTTGCATAATTGCAATGTAGGAAAACTGAGCCATTGTAAGTTGTGCACCATCTATAATTACATAATTGTTTCTTTCACTCACTAAACTCTAATGCCAACGACACCTGGAGACCATTTTCTCTGGTGATTTTGCCTAGCACAGAATAGTATTCAGTTATTATGTATGAGTTAAAATGTAGGCATTAGAATATCTAAATTAATCAACTACTGATTACTCTTGTCTGAATGATGAAGACTGAGTATTGAGGATTTCTCCAAACACTTTTCACTATTTGAGTGGTCAGTTATCTCTGTTCTATTATTCATTATAAATGGGCATCCCTCCATTCTGTGTATCAGTTATAAACACCATCACTACCACATTAATCTTTGTCTCTGTGTGTTCTTGAATTCTTATAATAATATGAGTAATCAAGAGTTGACTGGTAAGATAAAGTGAACTTGATAATTTATACGAGAATTTCAAATCAATATGTTTATTAGGAAAAAACTTATTTCATTTTTTTAAAGGATTCTCCCAGTATTTATCTATGTGCTTCAAAAAAATTACATCAAAGATGCATTCTGTTTGCAATTGAATTTTTCTCTAATAGGAGACTTTGGGTTTTACTTTTATGTATTTACTTTTTACTAAGCAAATGTCTGTTAACAACACTCTGTGTGCCATTTATATTTGAATCATTTCTTTTTGTTTTATTGAAAATTGAAGTTACTCAGAGTAATTTTGTCATTTTTATTCTTCTGTGCTATAAAAGAAATTTTTAAAAAATAGCTTCAATTATTACTTTCCAAAATATTTGTTTCTGTTTAAGCAAGTCATTTAATTTGACCTATTTTTCTAATCAATATTTGTAACATCAGATTCTTTGTCAGTCATACATATTTAAGCTATCAAAATTGAATTTCATGTGTATTTTTCTGCTTAAGATAATTTTTCCCATAGAGGAAAATAAATAGAGCTGTGACATGTCTATGAATAAGAAAAATATGCTGATCTCATAAGCTTACATTTATGTGTAGAAAAATTAATCAAAAACAATCTAGTAAGAAAATATAAAATAGGTTAAAAAATGTGATGGTTATGTATGTAGTATTGTGAGGTTCTTTCTGATGATGTGAGGAATGAGTGTTGACCTGAATGAAATGAGAATGAGAACCATGTGACATCAGAGGAAACCATTCAAGATTGCCTTAAAGTGGTAGAAACAATGAGACCAAAACGAAACTGAATGTGCATTATGAAAATAGGCCATCTTCACTAGCACCAGCACCAGGATAGTGAGGATAAGAGGAAGGAGTCATCTCTAGAAAGTTCTTAACTTTTGAATGATAGGCTTCCTACTTTGGTAGATTTTACATTAATAAAATTATCTCTTTGGGAATGTAAATAAAATTTAGCCACTAGTCCACTTTACTTTTGTCTTGGTCATTTGTTTCTTGTATTCACTTAGTGATTTGTGTTTCCTTCTGTTGATTTCTGTAGTGTGTTTTCTTTACTAAATCTTATATAGTTAAGCCTGTTGCCTGAGAACACATTCTTATCACGTTTACCATGGACTCTCTATTCAAGTATGTTGAGCTCAAATGAATTCCAGAATGTTAAAAAATGTGAGGAGGATTTAGAAGGTATTGATATTTAGCTAGTTGGATTTCACAAGTGTCAATTAGGAGTTGTGTACATACATTCAGCTAATATTTTGGAGCCCTTAATATTTTTTCAATAGGAGAAGGAAGTTGAAAACAGTTGTTGAGGCACTCCACATTATCTGTTGCAAATCATTCCTCCTCTGCCATTCTGCCTTCTGTAAAAGTCGAGGCACTATTGCTTAGCCATTGGCCAGGGTTGGAGATAGCTGATTCACTTAAGAAAGTGCTAATTGAATGCTCAGGTTGTAACACCTACTTTAAAGTGAATTACATAGTAATGTGTGTCTCCTCCAGCTACAAATAACACCTTGTCCAAATTTCACTTAATCTGACAGCTTTTTTTCATAATTTTATAGTGATGGTATTTTCACTGAGCACTGAATTTTTTCATTGCTTTTTCTTTATTTATTTAGCTCTTTTAAAATTGTTATCAGGGAAAAAAACATAAAGTCATGCCTTTAATGATTGGTTTTATTTGAAGGTATTTTTTCATTTTATTCTATATTCTGAAAGTATTTGATATTAAACTATCTGAGCTTTTCATTCCAATAAAATTAGCTTTGGCTCAATTCATATATATGCTAATAATATATCTTCAATGTTGACATTAGCCCATCAATCATCAATGCATGAAATTATACAATAGACAAATAGAGAACACTTCAATTAGTCTCATTTTCTTGAACATGCCACGTATTTTCATGTATTTCCAGAGAACATCATAGTACTGCTTCACTCAGCCTTCCTTCTGTCTGAAAACATTCCTTATTAGTAAAAATGTATCCTCAATATTAAATAGCTAGCATGGAAAAGAAAATTCCACTTTCAGGATCTACTTTGACTTTATCCAAGAGAAAATAAACCTCTATCTCCTAAATAGTAAACTGCAACCTCCTGGGTCTGTCAGAAAAAAAAAAATATATATATATGAATGTAAATAAATTAATTTCTTCCCCTGAAATTGTTTTAATGAAATATTAATGTATTAGCCTTTGGTTATAGTATATTTTCTCTTTAACCTTAGTGAAAATATCATTATCTTTTGCTTTAGGTAGACATTAACACTAATGAGAGAAGATTTAAAATTAACTTCCTGCACTCAAGTTTGAAATGAATGATCGATCTAGACTAGAGCATTTAAGTGGTCTAATAGCATCCTCTGTATTTTCAAGTGTAATAATAGTATTTTTGACTTTTATTACTTCTCATTTTTATCATCTCACTTTTATTTTACTACTTATTAGACAACAGATATTAATTAAAATATTTTGTGCTATAGATTACTGACCATAAAAATATGAAGGTGGCTATTCACAAGTGTTCACTGAATACATATTAGCAGGGCAGATAAGATAAATAAAAGATTTCAATACAATGTTATGAGCACAATGACAGATGTCTCAATGGCTTCTTCAGAATGATTAAGATAAACTCAAAGTTTCTTAGTGTAGTGTTGATAGTTATTATTCTTTTCTTAAAGTTAAATGAGAAATAAGGAACTTCAGTGATTGTGCAATAGTTAATTAAGGTTTTCTTTTAGTTTATGAGCTTATCTTTTTCAGACACTGATTTCTTCCATTCTCTTTCATTCTTATTAAAAGACCCCAAAATTGGGCCTCCCTGATGGCACAGGGGATTGAGCACCGCACTGTGGACCATCCGTGGCACAGCAGCATGAGTTCGATCCCCTGCCAAGGAGGTGACCCACATGGTGCAGCAGACCTCTCCTGTCTCGCTGACTGCTTCCCTCAGCAGTGTATTTCAGCCAATCTGCCTGTTCTGCTCCCAACTCTGTCTCTGGTGAATACTCTCACCTCCTGTTATTCTGGCCTACTGTACCCCAGCTCTTGTATGCATAAATAAATAAATCTTAAAAAAATTGATAAGCAGAAACCTGATCTCAGCAGTCATTCAAAAGTATGCCTTTATTGTTATATCTTGACAGATAACTCAAAGCATAACTATTACAGTTACTACTTATTTAAAGGACAAGGACAAAAAATCAAAAGTTTGAAATTAATTTATGCCACAGGCAGAGTTGGCTTGAATATAAAACAAAAGAATATTGCTGAACTTGCTGAAGAGATGTCAATCATTTGTCTCAATCTTAGTTTTAACACTCATATTCATAGACTTTCCTAGTGAAAGAAAAATTATGTGCTATATTTGCAAGAGGAAAATAATAGTAAAAAAACCTCTTATCCCCAGGCTGAAAATTATTGTTTAAATCAAATACCCAGCTTATCTAAATTAATCAATTACAATCATGTAAGCTCTCCAATTTACTTTACATTTAGAAAGTTTAAACTATTCATAAGAAATCTTTAATATTATGATTTAACAATACACATGAATTTGAACTATCATATGTTGGTAGTCCCCAAATAAATCAACTTAACTTTTTCTTATTCTCAAAAAGTGTATAGTGGAGCGGAGAAAAGATGCAAATAAGAAATGAACCATAATTTCAGCATTTATAGTAGCCGTTCTTAGCATGCAAATATTGAGTGACCCTTTATATCTTTCAGCGATATTCTCCCATATTTCTAATTCACTTATTTTATCTGTCTGTTTACCTATCTATAAGCACCACATATATTCTGGTATTTTTAAACAAAATCATCATATTTATTGAATTTTTATAAATTTGATGCATCAAAACATTATAAATGACCTAGATAATTAAATAATAATAGAAAAGGAACTAAAATGTGTGCACTTTGTAAATAATAAATGAGATTATCTTCAGTCTTAGTTCCATAAACTTTCTTTGTTAGTTGATACCACCACTGATATTAAACATCCAAAATAATCACACAAAAAATATCCAGTACTAAAAATCAACCAAATTGTGTATAAAATGCAAAGTTAGTATACCAATGTCAACACTGTTCCAAGATACCAGTAATGAACAAGTTAAATTGAAATAAAAAACACAATGTCAATTACATGAGCACTTCCGAAAATAAAATAAATAAGTTTACATTTAAGGAAATATATACAAGATTTATATGAGAAAAGCTATAAAACTGATGAGTGAAATTAAAGAACTACATAAAGTGGATTTTTTTTAAATAGGAAGAGTCAATATTGTCAATATGTCATTTCTTCTAGTCTATTTATAAATTTGAAGTAAACCAATCAAAATTCAAGCAGGTCATTTTGCAGATACTGATTTAGTAATTCTCATCTTTATATAAAGGCAAAGAAGCCCAGGATATCCAAGATAATAACAGAGGAGAATAGCAAAGTTGGAGGCTGACACTGCTCACTTGAAGACTTAATATAAAGCTACAACAATGGCAGTATGGCACTGGTGAGAGAATCAGCACTTAGATCAATAGAACAGATCACATAGTCTAGAGAAAGAGCCACTAAACATAGTCAGCTGATCTTTCACAAAGAAGCAAAGTCAATAAAATGGAGCAAAAATAGTTTTTTTGAACAGGTGCTAGAACAAAATTTAATCATATACTTCTCAAAAATTTACTCAAAAATGGGTGATAGACCTAATTTAAAATGAGAAAAATAAATAAATTCCTAAAATATAAGAGAAATTCTAGATGACTTTGAGTATGAGTTTTTAGGTGCAATACCAAAGGTGCTATCTAAGAATGAAATAATTAGTAAACTGTCATTCATTAGAATTTAAAAACTTATGCTCTGTGAAATATAGTATCAAGAGAATGAGAAAATAGTCACTGACGGGAAGAAATGATTTGCTAAGGCACATCTGACAAAGTAGAATTATCCAACATATATAAAGAACATTTAAATGTCAACAAAAAGAAATAAAATTAACCAATAAAAGACCAGAGATTTTAGCAAGTGCCCTGCCAAAGAAAATAAACAACATGTCCAAAAAAATAATAAGTAAAAAAATGCTTCACAACATATGGCAGTGAAATGCAAATTTAAAAGGGTGAGATAATATTATATATATTTTAGAAAGGTCAAAAATCTGTAACCCTAACAACTGATCATCAAGTGCTGATCAGTATGTGGAACCATTGATAGTGGGAATACAAAATGGAACATGGGAGACTGTGGGAAGTTTTTTTAAAAAAACAACTTCATCTAGCAATTCCACTCATTTAAATTTGTTCATGGGAGTTAAAAATGTATGTCTACTGAAATCTGTATATGGATATTTATAACTCCTATATGCTTAATTGCTAATGCTTCAGCACAACCAATATATCCTTCAACAGATTAATGGATAAATAAACTTTTGGACATTAAACAATAAAGTGTTATTAATTTCTAAGAATAAATAAACTATTAAGTCATAAAAAAAACACAGAAGAAACTGAAATGCTTTTATTTGTGGAGGGATGACTAAGCACAGTCTAGAGGACTATTAGGGTAGTGAAAATGTGTGATAAAATAATGATATGTATATGCCATTATACATGTGCCTCCACTCTGAATATACAGCACCAAGAATGAACCCTAATGCAAAGGATAGACTTACATTTATTATATATAGTTTCATCCATTGTAGCAAATGTACCATTCTGATGGAACATTGATAATAGATGAGGCTCTGCTTGGTTGGGGGTAGTGGTTATATGGGAAATCTTTGCAGCTTTCTCTCAAGTTACTATGGGCCTAAAACTACTTTAAAAATATTTTTTAAAGTTATGAAATTTAAAATCAATTTTAATTATTTTAAATAAGAAATAACTTTGTAGTCATTGGGCAGTTATAATGGCATGTGTATGCATAATCTATTCAAACATTTTATCATCCTAAGATTTTTATATATACAATGATTTTAAAGGATTGTTATATAAGAATATCATTATTTTACATGTTTATAAAGGGTAATTTTCATATCTATTTCATTGTTTTTTTATCAAATCTTGATATCTGGACTATAGAAAGATGAAATAGTACCTTGTGGGAGAAAATAATTGGATCTTGAGGTGATTATACTAAGTGAAAAAAGTCAGAAAGTTAAGGACAGATACAAGTGCTTCACTCTTTGTGAAATATAAATAACCAAATGAAACACACAGCAAAGCACAGCAAAAATAATTCTTTGACTCTGAAAAATACACTGGATAGCAGAGGGGATGAGTGGGTGTTAAGAGGAGCTAGGGGAAGAAAGGGATATGACACTGGCAGTTTTGATAGTGATTGAAACGCATGTTTATATGACAATGTGAAATGTACCCCTAATGGTATAGTTATGAAAATGACTGACAAATTAATACAATTTGAGTGAAAAAAGTATCTTTCACATAGACCTTTTGCAACCTTATAACAATTATTGTGTGTGTTATAACGTATTTTTCACTTCTGATTTTATCCTAATTTTAAAATTTAAATTTTTAAATGTTTTTTAAAAGCTATTTTGGTAAAAAAAATATAAAATTTAATTAATTAGTCATATTCAAATACGTCAGATAATGGAATAAGCGATAGTAATCAGTCACATAAAGATGTTTTCTGTTAAAACTCATATTTACTATGTTTTCTCTTATTTATTTATGCATATAAGAACTGAGGTCTGCCCAGAGCTACTGGGGGTCAGAGTAGTCACCAGAGATGGAGTGGGGAGCAGAAGAGGAAAATCCACTAACATACACTGCTGAGGGGAGCAGTGTGTGAGACAGGAGAGGTCTGCTGTGCCATGTGGGTCAGCTCCCTGGCTGAGCATCAAACTTGTGCTGCAGTGGCTGTGGATTGCTTCACAGTGCTGAGACTTCATTCCTTGCACCACCTGAGAGGCCCCCTATGTTTTCTCTTTTACTTTTATTCCTTCCCCCTCTCCTCTTCCCAGTGTTGTGTATTCAAATTCAGAGAATGCATTTTTTGTTAGAAGTAACAATTGGAATTACTAACATTGAATGGAGGGATATTCAATTATGATTTTTCCTTCATTGAAATCCTTTAGAGTACTTTGACTAAGTCCTATAGAGCTGCCTTATTGAAGCTTTGAAGGTATGAGGCTCAGACTACCTAAACTATATAAAAACCTTAACAGAAAAAGTTGTATCTTTATGTGAATTTGAAAGCTAATATTTAATGTGATTATTTCAGAAATGAGACTTATTTAAGGTTACATCTTTGTTGCACATGATATACTCTCATTAATGCTAATATAAATATTCCTAATATTTTTATATTTGAGAAGACTCTACATGTAAAAACAATTTTATATGATTCCTCTCAATTCTTTTTGCATTGATAGAGTCTGAATACCTATTTATAATTACCTTTAGGAAGGAGACATTGTTTTCACCTATCACAATTAAACTATTTTCCCTTTAATTTTTGAAAAGATATTGTTATAAAAACATATGTAATTATTCCATTTTCATGAATTTTTATGTCAGGTATTCAGCTTAATTCTTAATTCTTAGGTGCTAGATGGTATTTTCCCTAGTACTAAAAATAATGTTCTTGAACAATTTCATATATTTTATTTTATTTTTTAAATTACAGCATTTATTCTCCTACACATTACAGTATGTTTTGGATTCGTTTCTATTGAGTTCGTTACATAAAAGTGTCTTCTATCATATGGTTGACAGATATCATATATCATGTAATAAAATACTCTTTGAACTAAGTATTAATTAAACCAGTTCAAGGCTTTAAGTACAAGTAAAATTATCTCATTGTCATATAAGAGTTTATAAAGGAAGTGCCAAGATTCCAGAATCTCTGTAACATTCATCATCCTAGTTTATTTTGTGCAATTCCGTCAGCAGACATGGCAAACTCAAGAATCATATATATCTTTTACTTTCAAGTAGTATTCAAAAGAAAATTGATGAGTAGATATATAATGTAGTTTATAAAGATTTTCAAGTATAGTTGGGAAATGTTTTGGCTCATTTGGATTACCAAATACTCCTTAAAAGAAAAAAAGAAGAAGTAAAATTATTGCCTTTGGCTAACATATATTAGACATTTTGCTATATAGTGATAGTTTAGAGTTTAGCTATTTAGTAATAGTTTTGCAGACTTAACATTTTGCTGAACTTTTAGGTTAACAGAGAATTTTTCTTTTTAAAGCTAATGTTGAAGTCTGTATATTTTATTCAAGGGAAAGCCAGAAGACTTTCACCTAAAAGAAAAGGTGACATTTCCATTTTGTATAGTTTGCTAAAAATGCCACACACGCTAAAGTTTTAATCCATGTCAGTGAGTTATGCACAGATTGATTTTAAATGTAGCATTTTATTGCTAGAGAAAGAAAAAAAAAGAGCATTTTCTTCAAAATAAGATTAAATAGATTTGTAATGGGATTTTAGATATAGACTTGGATTTTTACACATATTTGTTGGTTATGCTGTATGAAATTTCCTTTCTGCATTTACTGTCTGCATAAAATATCAGCTATAAACACCCTGAAGGGCAGGTACTGAAATGGCAGACTGAGATTTTATTCCATCTGTGTAAAAGGTTAGTACCATATTGCAGTGCTTAACATAACCTTAAAAACCCATAATTTAAACTCTGTTTCTAAACCTATTTCATCCTCAAATGTGATTTAGTAAAATACATTCTAACAAGTTAAACATATAGTATGGGCATCATCTTAAATTCATAAATTAATTAATCACATTCCGTAGTTTAATCTTATAAACTTAGAGTAGATAAAATAAATCTTCAGTGTATGTTAAAAATTCTCAGTCAATACAAAAAGTATTTTTTCTATCTTGAACTCCACGCAAAGGATATTTATCATTATAATTGTTACCAACTATGTACAATATTTAAAATAATTTTGAAAAGAGTATAGATAACTTTATTTCCCAGCTATATCACCTATAGGTATAAAAATATATACATACATAGTCTCATATAACCCATGCAGACAATTCGATTATTTAATGTTTGTTTAATATTTTCTATTTTATAAATTTGTGTTATCAATATGGAGGCATGTTCATTAGAAATATGAAGTTTATTCTTGTATTTCTGCTGCATCACTTCACCTTTGGTATTTCTACATGCTGCTTATATATTTCTGGCTAGACTGCAAAATAACATTTATTTATGAAAAACTCTATTTGGTTTTGAACGATTCTTCAGTACCTATCCGCATCTTCCCCAAGAGACTTTTCACAGTTCTATTCTCTATACTGCCTTTTAGTCTGCCCTAGTCTTGCCTCTTCATATCATATATTTTATTATCCAGTCAAATAAAAGAATTCACTTCCAAATTGTTTTACCAGATTTCTATACCTTACTTATTAAACCTGTCAGTACTTTGGGCAAAATAACTGTTGCTTAATCCACACAATCTATATAATTTTGTCATGGCATTCACAGCAACTAATATTGAAGTCAAAACTGATTTCCCATAAAGGAGTATGGATAGCTCCAAAAGCTGACTAAAGTAGTCACCAATTCACAGTAAATGTTTTATGTTATTGCTTTAGTTTTTAATGGGAAATAAACTTAAGTTGTAGTACAGCTTTTTTTTTTTTTTGTAGTACAGCTTTATATAGATGTATGATAGACACATAGAGAAAAAAAGGTATAAAAATACTTGTTTAGGCAAAATCATGAATAAAGAATTTTGGATAAGATATTTAAGATTTAGCTGAGAACTTTATTTTTTTTCCTTTTTTATTAAAATATTTTAAAATTTACATATACTTGCCATTAATTGTAATCCCCATGTATTCCCCATCACCATATCACCAGTGCACCATCACCTCAG
>JAGFMF010011589.1:957325-984497 GCA_019455555.1 Galemys pyrenaicus | reverse complement strand
GATATTTTTCTCTTGCCTTCTGACTTGTTTCACTGAGTATAATTCCTTCTAGCTCCATCCATGTTTCTATAAATGACTCTAGTTTATCATTTTTGATTGTTGAATAGTATTCTATTGTGTATATGTACCACATTTTCTTGATCTAGTCCTCTACTTTTGGGCATCTGGGTGTTTCCAGTTATAAATTATAACTGGAATTATATATATAAAACACTGGGTGTTTCCAGTTATAAATTATAACTTACCAATTATAAATAGTGCTGCAATAAACATGGGGTTATAGATATTCTTTTGGATTGGTGTTTTTGTGTCCTTTGGGTAGATCCCTAGGGTTGTGCACAGGTGAAATGGTGAGGGAATATCCTGGGGACTAGAAATAATGTCAAATATAATTAAATTAATCTAATTAATAAAAAAATTAAAATAAAAAAGAATAACTTCAGGTAAACTCATTTCCTAATTGAGTTCATTTTAAGTGGTGCTGTATGTTGTTAATGAAAATATGTGTTATTTGTAAACTTTGTTAAAAATTTAAGAATGAGGGCCTCACTTGTGGCGCAGTGGGTTAAGCAATGCACTATAAAGCAAAACGTAGCCACTGCAGCACGAGTTCAATCCCTGCTGCCAGCCAGGGAGGGGACCCACTTGGTGCAGCAGACCTCTCCTGCCTCGCCCGCTGCTCCCCTCAGCAGTGTGTTTCAGTCAGTCTGCCTGTTCTGCTCCCCACTCTGTCTGGTGGTTCCTCTCACCTCCCGAGACTATGGCTTGTACCCCAGCTCTTGTATGCATAAATAAATAAATCTTAAAAAAAAATTAAGAATGAGTCTTTCAATGGGGATATTTCCATTAAGCTATAATGAAAGTAAACTATTATCTATAGTATCTACATTAAAGATAATGGGGAAAAATCATAAAATTTATATATTATAGTACAAATCCATTTTATTATAATTTTCCAAAACATTTTTTAATTATTTCTAACAAAGACAAATATGAAATTATGAGCATTATACTTAAAGATACAGGCATCTAAAGTTTTTTACAACTGATTTTCTGAACAAAAGTTTTCACTGACTTTAGTGTCAAAAGTAAAGCCAGTCACATTAAAAGCTCTATATTTATAATACTATATTTTATATAAACAAATATTTCCACTCAAGATTTGACTTTAGTGCAACTGTAATTCTGTAAAGTAATAGCTTTTAGAGATAAGAAAAATATTCTCATCTTCCTCATTATGAAAGTTATTAATGCTTATTTAATTAATGTTCCAAACTCATCACTAAAAAATATTTTAATGAGCATTAACCATTTGTTATTTGTCTGATATAAATGTGTGTATATATTGTATATGTAATATAGATATTTACTTCCAATGGAAAATTATTCAGACATAAAAATGAATGAAGTATTGCATTATCTTTAATTTAAATGAATCTTAAAAACCTTACACCAAGTAAAAGAAGTCACTATACAGAATGCTGCCAGATATAGTAACTGTGTGTGTATACATATACACATGTATATGTATATATGTGTGGATATATATTGTGTGGATCTATGTACATATGTACACATAGATCCACACCAGTTTATGTTCACAACAACAATGTATAATATATGGGTTCCCTTCTCAAAGACATAAGTCCAATGGTGACAGAACACAGTGCTCTGACAATCTCAACACATTTCCAACTTCCTACTTTCATACCCAAGGAAACTAACTGCCATATTAACCCAAAGGTCACTGATAAGCTACCACATAAACTAAAGTTCCTCAAAACACAGTTGTATTGATAATACAGATTTGGACCTACTTGTCTCAATCTGTCCTAATAGTAGAAAAAAAAAATCCATAGGTGGAAAAGCTTCATGGCACTTCGCTAATGTAGGATAGGCTCTTTTTCTGGCAACTTAAATTGCCAGAAAACAAACTGCCAGCCAACAAACCAAAAGATGGTCCCTGTACAGTACCTATATTACTAAAGCTCATACACTAGCATGCAATCATGGAAGAGTTACTCAAGGTCTCCCTCATTCATAGTCTCTTCATACTTGCTAAAGCTACAGTTCTTTGAACCACGATATTGGTTTCCCAAAGTTAAGTTATTAAGAAGAACAAATTAGAGGGAGACAAGAGTTACTAAAAATAGCACTAAGACTACTGCAGTTTTACATCAAGAATGGAGATTGACCAATTATAAAAAACACATGCAAGTACTCAGCATTTTATTCTAGAAGTACCTGGTGGGCAAGAAAATAGCCACTGAATGTAATCAGTCAATGAACAATGAACAATTTTCATAATTCAATGAAATGGCTATCAGAATATGGTTAACCAGTGGTCATTCTTGCATGTTAAACAGAGATATGGACATTAACTTTTAAAAGCGTTCTATGAATATACCTAAAACAGGTACTCAAAAGTACCTGGCATTTTTGGGAAATAGCAACTATAATTAATTGCTAGAATGTTGCAACATTCTAGAGAATAACTTTAAGGGGATTCAAATATTGATTATATGAAACAATCAATATTCATCAATGTCTTCAATACCCATCAATATCTTTGACTGAAAGGAATAAAAATGTTAACCTCATTAAAGGAAAACTGTAGTTTTAAAGAAAGAGTCCTGGGTTAATGGACTCGTACTTTCAGATCTTGTCCCTATCACTTTGTTCTGTATAGCTTTACAAGCATTTGTTATTCTGTCTCGCTTTCCTCTGAAGAAACAGATACAATAATATCTTCTTCACTAGAAGTTCTACTTTAAAAAGTGGTTAATCATTTGACAGAATTCACAACTCCAAAATACAGTGCTGGAAAGCAATAAAAATGGTTTCACGGAAAGAGTATGATGAATGATGAAGCCATAAACAAAAGACAAATTTCAGAATTCACTGAGAGGATTTTCATGAAATCACTGTTTGTCAACTCAAGCTACTGTTATTAGTAAAAGAATCCTGGCAACCATATATTTGAATCAGGTTAACAATTGCTATGTTCTTCCTCAATAGTTTGTTGGCTGTCAGTCATTTGCCCAAAGCATAAATTTGATCATATCAATGATGTTACCCTGGTCTCTATCCTCAACCCTATTTTTGCTTCAGGTTTTCTTGGTGATCTCATCCAGGTTCAAACCCTCATACCAGATTCATCTTTGCTTCTCTTCTGCATTTGAAACAAAGGAGTCAGAAAAGGCCATCAGTGGAAAGAAAAGAATCTTCGGGAACAGTGAGGCAAAATTCAGTGGAGATACTGCTATCATCACCACATTAGAACTGTAGGAAACTATGAAATTTATTAGGTGAATACAAGATGAATTTTATAGATGCTACTATCCATGTATGTACACATACATGCACATACATAAACACACACCACAGTTCAAAGACAGAAAAATGAGTCTCAGTTATAACATAACCCTTTTGAGGAATATGTCTTTGAATAAATCATTCTGTGGTCTTCATGTCTTCATTTGGTAAATGAAGGTAAAAATAATACATATCTTAGACTGATGAAGTCTAAATAATATATAAAATTGAATGTATTAACAAAGGACCTGGCACGTAACTGGTGCCTAACAAATATGACCTGTTTTAGCTATTTACCAGTAGTCCAATAAATAAACATGAAATTACAACTAAATAATGATCTTTAGTGTTAGTTATATGCAAATACTAACAACATTAGTGCACGATTCTTACACGCTTACAAGTCCTTTGCTATATACAATGTGTATCTGAGCAAGAAATGTTTATGCCTGTATTTTTAAATCATTTGGAATTTGGGCCTCCCTGGTGGCGCAGTGGGTTAAGCAATGCACTATGAAGCAAACCGCAACCACTGCACCACGAGTTCGATTCCTAGGGGGCCCACATGGCTTAGCAGACCTCTCCTGCCTCGCCCACTGCTGCCCTGGCAGTGTGTTTCAGTCAGTCTGCCTGTTCTGCTGCTCGCTCTGTCTGGTGAATCCTCTCACCTCCTGCAATTCTGGCCTGTACCCCACCCCAGCTGTTGTATGCTTAAATAAGTAAATAAATCATTTGGAATTTGCAAAGGGCACAATTTCAAATTAACTGCTGAAAAGGAACATAGCATAATTCAGCATTTCAATATGTTAATTTACCAAATATCATTTTAAAGGAGAGCAAATATATGCTAGGTTAGAGGTCAACATGCAAAAAAGAAACACATGCACTTAAAAATTGACTTCTATATGTAAGAGACCACCCACCAACCTTGATTGTTTTGGAAATCTATTAAAACCAGTAAAGGAAACAGATAGTAAAAACTTTAAAGTTCTTTTGTGTGTACTTTCTTCAAGTAAAAATGCAATCTTTGACATGTAGACTCTAAAAGGTTACATTACCAAGGATTAAACTGATCCATTAAAGGAACAGGATAGCCCCACATTGACACTTATTTTAAAATAGGGAAATGATGAAAGTATTTATTGTGGCTCATCTTAAACTATGAATCACAACAGAATTAATGGAATTTAATGTAAACATCAGTGAAAAAATAAAATTGAATTTGATAAACATATACCCATCCACATTTCAATAAAAATGTATATAATGTGTCTAAATAAAAGGATAGATGTATCATTTTACTCTTAAAGCTTTATTTAAATTATTACCTACATTTCCATCTCAAAAAATTCATTTAGAAAATACTTACTTTGCCCTAAATAACTTTTCTCCACTTTTTACTAAGATGGGATGTCTTACTGTTAGCTGAGAGCACTTATAACAAAGTTTTCATTGTAACTTGTCACCAATTTAATATCTTCTAAAAACCCCTCAGTAAGAGTTTTAACAATCCCTGATTTCTTTTTGACACCTTGAACAGAACAGAGGGGTGGGATTACATAAAGCATTTTGTAAAAAGTCTTTTGTATTTCTTCCTTCCTCTTACCTGCATTCCCAGTTTATAATTACTGTGAAAACTAGTTTCTTGGTTAGGAAAAGACTCCTAAGGATTTCAAAAGAGAAGTAAAGAATTAAAGTTCCAGGTATTCTAAAGCATATCAAATGGAAACACTGAGACTGGAATGAGATATTTAAATTCACTTAGTAAAAATTACCACAGTTGTAACAAGGGTTACAGTAAAACCAATTGCACAAGTACTCTAAGTATGTGTAATAAACATTAAACACTGAGCTAGCAGCTTCTTGATTTTAAAATCTCTCAGAATGTACACCAATGTATTTACCTTACTATATTCGGATTCCATACACTTTCTCTGACACCATTTACTCTTCAACAGATGGTCACATCACTCATGACATTCCCTGTTTATCTCCATATTTAAAAGCCAACTGCAATGGAATGTAGACTGGTAATAGATTTCTCTGCAGAAAATATCCACACCAGAGGACATCAAAATCCTTTCTTCTTTTAGATGAAAATAAAACATTTTTGTTTATAATAATTCAGCTTTAGTTCACATCCTTTCCTAGTGTCAATTATGACTACTGCCAAGTATAAAATGCTAAAAACCTTAATTTTTTCCAACAGTTATCTCAAAAACAACTTATTTTATTCAATTTTGTGTCAATGAAGCTCTAAATTAATAATAATATCAAATTATATCAGTTCTTCTTTTGTTTACTGACAATCAAAAACTCACTTTGCTATGACTTTCTTCTCTAATAAAATGCACCTACACTTAAAATACCACATCTTTTAAAATTGGAATTGTAGAAATATCAATTAGAGTATATTTATCAGTGCAGTAATGTGAGAAATACAATGAACATTTTTACCTTATCAAAACATTTTGGCATTTTAAATGATCATGGTAAACTAGGCTTTCCAAGAAATATAAGCAAATAAATAAAGCACTTGAATCAACAAAGTCCCACAAACAAATATTTAATACTAATAAGATATGAAATTTTTCAGAGATTTCTACCTATATTTCCAAAGACAGGCAATATGTTAACTTATAAAACCATGATAAAAGATTAATGGAAATACATTAAATAGCTAATCAATACAAATATAAAAATAAGGAACTACAGGCCTTAACTTTAGATTATGGCTAATATATAAAAGTTGAACACAATGAAAGGTTTTTTATCTAATAATAGCCTAATTTTTAGGCTTTTTAAGAGAGACAGCTCAACTGAAGGAGCTTCTTCTATAGCCAAGACATAAAATTTTTGAAGTGTTTAGAAAAAACAAAGTCACAATTTTTCTAACCAGTAATAATTTCCTATTACCTATTATATTTACTAAACCAATGTATTTATATGCACTGTGACAATAAATCAGGGAAACTGATTTTTATAACCAGAATCATTATTTTAGAACTTTACAAATCTAAGATCTTTCTAGTTATTTGGTATAAATATCATTATTAGAGCTCTTGTTTTACAAATGACCAATTTCTGAAATGAATTCAAGTACATCAGGCAAATTAGTAACAAAGACAGAAGTCAAAATCCAAACATCCTCAAACTATAAATTAGCATTTTGTTCATAATTTTAGAGTACAAAAAGAAATAAAAGTCAGTTTTCTTTGCATGTTATTTTGTTTTGTGTTGATCAAGGAGTTGCAGAAAGGGATAAGATATGTAAATGGATTGCTTCTATACAATGAAGAAACACATGAACTTCTGTGGTACACAGTCATTGCTACTTTACTCTGTTCTTAAATTTAAAAAGCACTCAATTTGATATTTAGAGAAAATATTGTGATCCCCCTCTTCCTTATCTCTCAACTCTTCCTATAAGTGCATATTCCTATCCTGTTTGCAACTTGGAACAACCATTCCTAAGAATAAGGTATGTATTTTTCCAGGGTTTTTAAATATGATTTTTGGTAGCAAATAGATACATTTTCTCTAATTTTAATAGTTATATATTTATTTGAAACAATGATTCCTTTTAACATTATACAACTTTTCCTTTTAAATATTTGGTTTTTTATTTTATTTTTTGTGTAGAAGAACTGGAGTGTAGGTCAGAGGTGTAGGGTTCAGAGGATTCACCACAAATAGAGTAGGGAGCAGAATATGTGGATTTACTGAAATATACCATTAAGAGGAGAGACAGGAGAGGTCTGCTGGCCATATATGGGTTAGTTCCCTGGCCGGGTATTGAACTCAGGCCATAGCAGTGATAGTGCTGAGACATAATCCTTAGCAACCAGGGACTCAGTAAATATATTTTTTAAAACAATAAAATCACTAATATTAATATAAGATTATAGAATATTAAAACTTCGGAAAGTCATTCAACAATAACTAAAGTTTTAGAAATTCTCTACTTATATCCTGGAAAACAGAATACTTGTTTGGAACACAAAATTGTAGATCACCCCTACACAGGAAATCATGTTAACTTTTTCAGAGTCAATTCCATTATAGTTATATATGGAACCTAAACAAAGAATCATCAGTTTTCTCACCAAAGCTTGATTTTGGAAAACTGATGACAATCTTAAGAGAGCCAGGGCTTCAAAACCTACTCAGTTCAGGAAACTATATAGTTGAGATAAATGTTTGTCTGTTTTTACTTTGTCATGTGACTGTGAAGGAAACAAATGAAACAAGTGCATTTAATTCCAGTCTAGATAGTAGATGTTATCATAGAATGGGAGTAGGAGAGTTGAAGACTATTTTTATGGTAGAAATTCTTAGCATTAGATTTGTTTGTTTGTTTTTTTTATTCTCAAAGCTGACTTTATTAAACTGGCAAGGCAGAACACAATCTGTTCATAGTCTAAAGAATGGTATCAAAGAAATTTGTTTGATTAATTTTGGTAAAATGGATAATTTGCTGGAAGAGTTGCTAAGTTCATCTTTGGAATATGAGTCTTTAAATGTTAGAGTTTAATCATCTATGCTTTTATCCATAAAAATAAGGCTTTTATAAATTGGTGATGAAAATACTTGATTCATGTAGGTTATTTCCTTATCATTAATTTCTTCAGTTTATTTGTTTTGTGAGTCCTGGTTTCATTTTTTATTCCTCTATATTTCCCTTCTTCCTTGTTTCATGTAAGGGAAAAAAATACCACCATGAATAGAAGGAGATATAATCAAAGTCATGCCTGTGCAAATAAGCGATAGAAGTAGATTTGAAACATGATAATATTGGTCTTTGACAGTAAAATTCCTAAATATGCTATGTTTTTTAAATTATCTCACTCAAATATATATACATATCAGAAGTGATGAAAACCAAGACTACATGAAATGACAAACAATATGTATTATAGAAAAATACACTGGGTTTTAGTGTAAACATAACAACTGCAGAGAACCTGTTCTTAGATGAAGGGAGATGCACCCTAGTTCCTCATGCAATATATTCATACTGGAAATACCAAACTACACTATGATTTCTTACTACTACTATTATCTTCCTTCTCACAATGTGCATTGCTTTACTGTTGATGTCAAATATATATAAAGAAAAAAATGAATTCAGACAAAAAAAGAGAGAGATACTGTTAGTGAATAATTCTGACCAATATAATGACTTCATTCCACAAAGGTTTTTTGCCAACACAAATTCTTTAATAACAATTTTTTAAAAGAACATTAGACATTGAACTTGGTAAGAACAGCTCCAACAAAAGCCTTATCATACTTCTTTTTAAGTACTTCAAAACTCAAATTCCAAGTCAACAATCACTTATTTGAAATCTTTTGGGTTAAAAGTATTTCAAGATCCTAAAATGCTTCAATTTTATAAAGGAAATATGATACACATCACATATAATATAGCATCTTTGTGATCTGAAATAGCACCTTCTATTTAAACTCTGATATACATGTCATAAAAGAAATGAATAGTCAGTGCATGTAATATTTGTTAAAAAAGAAAATAGCTTTATGTCAGCCTCGGTGAATATTTTCTTCCAAAAAGGTTAAAGTCAGGACATGTTTTAGTTTCCATTATGAAATTGTAGATAAATGGGTATAGATCTGTACTAGTATAGCTATAAAACAGGAGATGAACTAACTTGCAAAGAATCTTTTTAAGGTACCAAAATACAATATGGTAATGGAATACTAGTAAGTTATAAAAAAAAAAGATGAAATTTTGCCATTTGCAAAAACATGAATAGAAATGGAAATGACTACACTAAGCAATGTAACTCAGGCGGATGATTTCATGAATATATGTGATATAAAAACACAAAGTAAAGGAATTAACAAAACTAAACCAAAACAAACCCTAGAAATATAAATGCAGAATTGAAGCTACCAGGGGAGAAATGGAGGTGAGAAAAAAAGGGGTGATAGAAGGGACTATGCTGTAAGATTTCTCGTGCTTTGATGGTAGGTGTGGTGTATATTACTTTTAAAACACATGCAGTATGATAAATGAACATTATCTCAACAAAAATCACAATTTAAAAAAATGCACTATCTAAAAGAGAAAGAACAAACCCCAATACTAAGTGGTACAACACTAAGTAGTACAAAAGTGTAACATAATATGATTGCAAGATGCCCCAAACAGTCAAAACTATTTTGGAAAAAGAAGAAAACAACCATGGAGGATTCACTCTTCATCATTTCAAAATTTACTACAAAGGTATAATAATCAAAAGAGTGTGCTGCTAGCATAAAGATAGACAGACAGACAGACAGATAGCTAGCTAGATAGCTAGTTTCTAGCTAGCTAGATAGATATTAATGTTATATATACCTACTGAATTATACAGCAAAATGGGTGAAATGCATGATATGTAAATTATGTCTCAAGTTGTCAAAATTATGTGAACTGTAAAAAAAAGTATAACATAAGTGCCAACTGATAAACACTTAAAACATAAACATTTGTAGCATGCTATGAGTGAGGAGCACAGATTCTGGAGCCAGTGTTTCCAGATTTTGGTTATATGTTTCTGATAATTTACTTAACCTTGTTATGCCTTGGTTTCTTCTTTTCTAAAATAAGAATGATAGTATCTTATTCATAAAGTGCTATGAGGATTATGGAAGTTAATATTTCTCAAGTGCTTAAATGAGTTCCCAGCAAATAGGAAGTAGTAGTGCTACTCAGTAGGAGTTACTAGAAATGTGCTTGGAAATAAGTACATCTGGAATTTTAGACAGGGTGGTTTTGGAGAGAGTCATCCTACATCTTACCAGTGAAAAAACACAACCTGCTTTATAAAAGGTGGAATTTCAAGAGACTCTTGTAAAACATTGGTTGCAGACAAAACGGAGCAACTATGGAATGAAAGAACAGTAATCATGGGAAAACCTTTGCAACTAGAATGCAGATGAATAGAAAAGAAGACACAGACCACATTTCCCTTAAAAGATAAGGACATGTTCAAATAAAGGAAATAAAATTAGCTAAGGAAAAACTAATAAAATCTCTCAGTCATAGATCAGAGTCAGATACTGCCCTTCTAGATGATTCTGATGCCAATTAGAAAGCTAGGGCTTCAGGAATCACCAAATAAACCACAAAAAATTTCTTCCTTTGACACAAGAATGAGTTGGGATATTTAATTATTGTCAGATATGTACTTAACAAATATAACATTACTTTATTATCTACTGCTGCAGACCAGAGTCTCTGGGTAGAGAAGTTGAGATAAAGGTTAATCAGAGAGTGCTCTTGGGAGTAAAGGAAGCAAGATTAGGCAGAGTGAAAAGTAAGACTGTGCAATCATTGTAACAAAGGGCTCAGCCAAATCCACAGCAGCTCTGCTTAAATTATCTTGAATGGAGGCAAGGATTGCCTTTGTAATCCCTACATTGACCTACCATTGTATAGTGCAAGTGCAGAGAAGAGTATAACCTTCAGAGAGACAAACCACATAAGTTAAGGACAGTTAACAGAAAGGGCTGGGAAGTCATCAAGGCCTGAACTCCTTACAGTTGGAAATGAGTGTTCTGCTCCTAGAGGGCATCTGCAAAATGTACCTTAGCACTCACAACATCTACCAGTCTTATGTTGTAGTTTCAAGAGGAACAGCAGTAACAGGCCCTAGAATATAAATTCTCAGGCCCTAAGCCAGTGCTACCCAACAGGATACTTTGTATATGAGGCCCAGCAATCTATGTTTCAATAATTCTCCAGGTTATTCTGATGCATATCAAATTTGAGAGTCATCACTACTACACTGTGACATATAGTATACACTCTTATGAATGCATATTATGGACCGATAGTCAGTACTACTAGAAAGTAAGAAAATTTAATCACTTTGAGACCTGACTTTGATTCAGAGTGTAAACCATTCCAGGGCATACCAAGAGCCAAAATGCACTTCCTGATATGTAGATACTACCTTAGCAGGATAAGAGGATACCTGTGTACCTGTACAGTACCTTGGTGTGAACTGTGCCCCTGACCACCTGAGTGAGGGTCCACTGGGAAAAGGCAGAGTTGAGTGGACATTTTGCAAGTTTTATTGGCACTGCTATGGAAGGGAGCCCCACCTCACATCACCTGGGAGGCCAACAGGGCTTCATACCCCCTCAAGAATAGGGTTTGGGCCCAGTGTCAGCATCAACAGAACTTGCTGCACTCTAGTAGCTCCTGCAATTGCAACTCCACCTCATATTACCAAATGGTAACTAAACCTTCTCCCTTTCCCCCTACCTTGTTGTTTAGAGTAAGTTACGTTTGTTTATTTGTTTTCTCATTTGCTGTACTAAAGGTCCTTTTGTATGCATTTGTGGCAGCCTGTGGTGACCAGACCCAAAAATGGTGAGCACGGTTTTGACTCAGTCATAGTTTTTAAGACCCTTTGCTGAGTAAAAAGAACTGTTGAGTTATCGTCTCAAAGTACTAAGTTGTAGCAATATTTGATATGGCACTTTATATGTGAAAGAGATCAGTAGAAAAGTGAGTTAATAAAACTACAAAGTAGAACTCATTACAAAAAAAAGTCTATCAACATAAAAGAACATGCTAAGGGCAAAAAAAAAAAAATGTGAACTGTGTAAAGCAAAAAGATAAAGGTTGGATAACTCCAGTCAAATTCGTGTTGGTAGGCATTTGTCTCTCAGTCTCCTAAGAAGATTCTCAGGTGAAAATAACAAGATAAGTTCAGAAAGGAGGAATGAAATGGCCTTAGGGCAATTTATCTTTTCTATAGAATTGGTCTTTGTAGCCAAGGGGGATAAATTGGAAAAAGTCAAGGAAAATTTCCAAGTCTGTGTTAACTCTGTGGTAGATAAGGATGAGACAAATTCCAAACAATGACAGGACAAGGTGGTGAAAACCTTCTTGGATATAATCTCTCCAAATATTCACTGACAAAGTAGCTGTAGTGTGATCTGCACTTCATTATGGCATCACTGAAAACCTTCTGCGAAGATGATAAATGAAGTAGTATTGAATGTCCCACACAAACAGATTCAAATTTTGAGGGTGATTTTGCTGAACATGGTACTAGCAGCAGAGGCAATCAGAATAAAAGTGATATCTTACTTGACTACATTGCTCTCTGCTCTTCAAAACCCTTTCACATATATCTGTAATTTCATACTCAGAAGATTTCTTTGAGACCGGTCAGCATTATGTCTTGATTTTGTTCATAAAGACTTGACTAAGTGACTTGACCGAGGGCCCATTGCAAACTATTTGAAGAGAGTAATATTTATCATCACGTATTATTATCTTTTTTGAATGTCCCTATGTGACAGGGACTAGCCTAAAAGTTAAGACAATATTTTATAAAATCTTCACAAAACTCTCCAGTTTAAGTATTATTATTCTTTTCTTTTATGGATAAGCAAACAGACACAAAAAGTTTAGGTTATTTGCCCACTTATCACTCTGTTATTGAGTCCAGAGAGATTTCACTCCAAAACACGAAGTCCTTCCACTACACTATTTTAACCATTCTTTGCTGGGCTATGCTCATGTGCTTTTAATGCTTCCAAAGTAATTTTAATGTGCATCCAGGAGGGATAACTGCTGCAGGTTGCTACACTGGCAAAACACGTACATTTCTGGTCAGGATTCTATCAAACCGTAAATGAGTAAACTAACAAATTAAATAAAATATATATGAAGTGGATAAGAAAAGAGCCACTTTAAGATGAGTAAATAAAATGTAGTATCCAAAATATCACATGTATTAGGTAAACAAATATATTAATATATTGATCAGCCATCTAAATAATGTAAATAGCAGGACCAAGAAATTTAAAAACAAGGCATATATTCAACTTTTATAGAAATAAAAAGTTTTTTCAGATTCTGAAAGAAGGAACTCAACCTGATATTTTGTTTGGCTTCAGATTTTTTCCACATTTATAAAAAATCATTTTTCTTGTATTCAGGACATACCCCACATATGCACATAGACAGTTTATGCAAAATCAGTATTTCGTGGTGTGGACTCTTCAAAAGGTAGTTAAATATTGATTTGCCATTCTCCTGGCATAATGACCAGACAGAATACTCCATCAATTTGTTGAACCAATGTCCCTAAGTGCTGCCAAACAGGTCAGCAATTAATGTCTTTGCTGAGTAGTTGGTTTCCATGATATCTACAATGAAATGATTTTCTCTGAATTGAAAGCAAAACAGGAGACAATCCATTCATTCACATGAAAGCTAGCTTGTCATTTGAAACTCACAAGCAACTGAACTAGCAGCTCTTCTCAGACACCACTACTTATTTCCTCCTCCCAGCTGCCAATCTCTGTTTCACCTAGGAAAGCCCCAGCGCCCCTCTTCTTTGCTATTAAATTCCATATAACACCTCCCAGCTGCCAAACCTTCTAGTTCTCTCCTTTGTCTGCCTTTATAGTATGTGATCAAGAGCAAACGCTCCAGCAAGCTTAAAATATTACAGCTGCACAAAATACACACAGGAAACAAAACCTCTGAAAAAGGGCATCTTTTAATATTTAACTAAACTTAAGCCTGTGCTTAAAACCTTTTTTTTTTTTTTTTTGGTCTACTGGCTGCAAAATTCCACATAGTTAGAGATTTAAAAATTATTCTATTATATTCACAGCTATAAATCATAATCAGTTAGGGTCTTTTTTATCATCTAAATACATTTAAATAATTGTTTTAATCCCATTAAAACAAGTATCTTTGCTTTATCATCTGTAAGTACACTTCTGTAATATTTATTTGACATTTAGACTAATTTTTATATATACAAAAAAATTGACATTTGAATTTTTCTAGAAACAATGTTCACTTTAATAGTTTCTTCTTCCTCTTCTATTCTTATTCAGAGTGAAGAAAACAAATTCACTTAGCACACACAAAAAAACTTGAACATAAAACCCAAGATCTATAACATAAAACTGAAGTCATTAAAAAAAGTGTTTGAATATAAAATACCAATGGAAAAGTTTCCTGATGTTTAATGTGAGAAAAGTTTCCCAAAACCAGTTATTTAAATAAATGTAACTGATTTAAATGCAACTTACCAAATCAGAAGAAAAGACAATGAGTCATTCAACACACAAGAAAGCATATACTCCCAGTGAGAAAATTCATATTTTCTATAGTTTACATGGTAAGCCACAAGTGTACAGGGAAGCATGAACACAAATTTTTTATAATGAATTATATTGATTACAAGTAAAAATAAATTTGTTCAGGTAAGTGTAATCTGAACTATTTAACATTTTTTCAATCTCTATTTGATGATACAAGTCTACTATAATAGCTAACAAATACTGCTGACTCCTCTGCCTCATATTGCCATTTCTTATAGGAAATGCCTTTCTATCAGACATCTCCAAAAATCTTCTTATTAGCAAGACTGAAGAATGCCTTTGTCATATCAAATATGCTCAGCTGTTTACCGCATGGTAAAGTAGTGTTAGAACCATTTAAAGATGTGTCTGACATCATTAATCTATTTGACCTCTGAACCACAGATCTAAACTGTAACTATGGTGACCAAAGTTTGACCTTACAATGCTGAGAAACTTTAAAGCTCTGCAGTATTTTGGGTCACATTGTTAAGTTAGACAAAGGGGTAAAGAAGTAATGTGACAGTTTCCTGGGATTTAAGGTCAGAGGGTCAATTGAGCTAAAGCTTTTTGTGATAAGGAAACTAGTAAAATTTTTGATGTGTTAGAACTTTTGGAATAGAACTTTGCTAGAAGCTTTCATAAGCGTAAAGAAATCAATTGGTTAAACTTTAAAGGAGTTAGAGTTAAAAGTACAATTAATGCCGAACATTCAATTATATAATATTTCCTATAACAACTTATAGATGCAATACAATAAACCATTATTTTCAGAGTCTATACAATCACAAGTAGATAATTTCATGTGCAGATTCTTGTTCCAACTAAGAAAGTACTCAAATGGATTAAAAAAATGATCACTATTTTTAGACATAGGAACATTTTTTATAAACAGATTCATGCTCATTTATTTAATAACTTAAATAAAAACTGTTTACATAAACATAGAATATTTGCAACACATTGTTTTCTGAGGAAAACCTATAATAAACAAAAACAATGAGCATGTATGCGAATGTATAGCTAGTGTAACATCATGTAATAGTAGCTACCATTTCTAAATGTGAGCCCCTCTTGTATTTAGGTGCATTCCCACTGCATAAATATAGCAGCACTTCACATAGAAACTGTGAACCTCAATTTTCAAGACTTTCTAATTATACCAATAATAGGTTACATTAACCTTTTCCACAAAAAGGCATGTTCTGAGGCTTTGCTTTATGGGTATTTATCCCAAAGTCCTGATTATTTCTATGATAACCATTGGCAATAAATTAGTTGGTGTGTATGCATACAGGAGTGGGTCTGGGGCTCTGCAAAGACATAGTAAACAATGCTATTTTCCATACAAACAAAGCAGAGTCAAACAGTCCTCTAACCAACACAATTTGAAAACATACAACTTTAATTAGTATTGATACCACAGACAATTAACATTTGATATTATTTTTATTAGTAAAGTTTACTTTGCTCTATAAATCTCTGGAAGATGGTATCATAATTCAAGAGTATTTCACCTTATGTTTTAAAATAACATAAAAATTAAATACAAATATAAACACACATACACATCATATATGCCAAATTTTACCAGGTACATGATTGTATGAAAAAAAAGGGACAACAAATATTTCTACATTGTTTTCCACTTGGATAATTTCAGAAAGTGGGATTACTGAATATCACTTGCTGCTTTATTTTCTCATCTTTTACCTACATATCTGTTAAAAAGTGAATGCCAATGATTCTTCTACTATGTGTCCCTTCGAGATATTAGGAGTCTTTTAGAAGGGTTGAAGGAGACATTGGAAGAGCAAAAGATTTGAACACTTAAAAAAGATAATTCTAGTGTGGGTCATCATAAATGAATTTTGAATGCCCCAGGGAGGAGGATGTTTTTAAACAAACCACATTAGGACACATACTTATAAAGTCATGGTGCATCAGTTATGTCTGGTAAAGAATATACAGTAAACATATTTAATAAAATCTTTTGTTCATGTATCTTTTTCTTCCAGCCTGATTATGAACTAGATGAAAATCCTCATTCCAAAAATTTTTAAAGTGTAAGCAAATAGTCACATGGAGAAATACCTCATGAAACCCTCCAAAAATAGGAATACAGTATCATAAGGCTGGAAGTGTGCCATCAATAGGAAGTAAGGGAGCAAGGAACACAGGAAGGTCTGGGACCTGGGAGTAGTGTTCAGAGATACAGAATCAGAAAAGCAAAGAAAGAGTTTAATATACTTCCATTCCATAATATATATTTATAGTCTGATCAATTTTAACCAATAATGGCAAAAAAAAAAAATCTGCCACCAGAAAAAAACCCACAAGGCAATTTATTTTAAATAGTCACATATAGAGACATTTATATAGACATCAAGTCTCCAAAGCATAACAGCCTCATGTTATGCTCACTATTTCTATCATTTGCCTTAAAACATACTTAATCATATTGTATTATTATTTTAATACATTCAGTATTGAATATAGCTTGCTTAATATTTTATTTTGCATGTCTGTATTAATGTTCTTAAGAGTGGAAATAGTTTTCACATGTGTCTATCTTCGATTTTGTTTCAGTTGTTACTTTTGAAAAGTTGTATATGTTCAATTTAATAATATTATTAGCAGAAATAACATTTATCAAACCAGTGAATTAAGGGGAAACATTAAAAAAAACAGCAGAAATACTGGGAAGAAGATTTAGAGTGTCTGGATTATTGATATCCTTAGTGTGAGGTGAGCAAGGAATCTGGTTGGAGACACACCTCTTAGAGTAGAGGACTCCACTCAGAGTCAATTATGTAGCACACAGGGAACAATTCATGGTTTTCTCAGTTTCCATTCCTTGTGTATTAAGACAATGCAAAAAGACTCACTCAAATGAAATGTGTAATTATTAGATGTTAGAATCCTCTTGTAGGAAGTTTAGTAGAACATAGGCTGGGCACATGAAAAAGATGGAGTTGATGTATAAATAAAAGGAATTTATTAGGCTTTCAAAATCTAGAATTGAAGAACTGCAAAACTTGTTTTCTCTTCTCTTAGTATCAGTTAAATCCATCCAGTTTGATTAGGATAGATAAGAAGAGATGTGAACAACTACCTCAATTTCTTCTATGGTTATTTATCATTTTATGTTTAAAAAACTCTTGAGGGCCTCCTGGGTGGCCCAAGGGGTTAAGTCTAAGCACTATGAAGATTTCACCAGCCACTGTGGCCACTGCAGCACTGTAACAAAGTGGTTCCCAGAAAAAGTTAATTAAGTTCCAGGATTTCTGCCCCACCCTAAGTAGGACTGAGCTGAGCAGGGATAAGAAGTGAAGGTAGGAATGAAGGTAGAAGGAAGCAGGATGGAAAGCAGCAATGAGACCTGGAGGAGTCACATGAGACATGTGAAGAAACTACACTTGCTTTTGGTCCTGGACTGGTTGAAACAGATGTGGATGAGAGACCTGTGGGGAGCTTAATAACAGCAGCTTTTATCTTGATTTTTATTTTGCTCTTTTCCTTCCAGATTTGTCTGACACTTTCTGACCCTTTTCTACAGGTCTCCACTGAAAGGTGCTTTAGACTTGTGTCAGGCTTTTGGGCCTTGCTTTGGGCCAATCCTGTTTGGCTGTACTTTTACCCATGAGGGGACGGGTAATTATTATGCTTGATTTAGTAACTATATTCTTTGTCTTTTCTGAATTGTTTAGTAATTGTATTAAAGTTCCTTTCCCTTAAAAGATCTTATATGTTAGTCCTGATGTGGTGGATGGCAGAATCCATTTAGAGAAGATTGGGGGTTCTGAGGTGCCCCTCTACTTGCCCTATAATAGCATGGGTTTGATCCCGGCCAGAGAGCTAACCCACATGGTACATCAGACCTCTCCTGTCTCCTCGCTGCTCCCTTCAACAGTGTAAATCAGTCAGTCTGCCTATTCTGCTCCTGATTCTGTCTCTGGTAAATCTTCTCACCACACCCCACTTCCTTACCACAGGCTTACAACCCAGCTCTTGTATGCATAAGTAAATAAATAAAATAAAACTTAAAAAAAAAGCCCTTGAATCAAGTTTTATAATATATCTTTCCTTAGAAAATAACATTTCATCCATATTCCCAAATGCATGTATGCAGTAATATTCTCTTATTTCCTTAAAACCTGAAAAATTCATGTTCTTTACTCATTCTTAATTCATATTTTCGTTTCTGAAATCAAGTGTTCCAAAGTTTATAAAAGCTTTTAATCAAGTTCTTGGTGTGCTTGTGTCTACCTTAATATTCATCTAGTTCCTTCCTATTTTTTTAAGAGAAAAAGGCACATAGAAGTTTAATAATAACATGTATACCTCTTCTGTACAAGGGAGAGACCCAGCATGCCTGAGTACAAGGAAGGTTAGGGAAAGAAAGGGAAAGCTAAGGGTGGCATTTATTGGGGAAAACAAAGGAACTTCTGTCTTCTCCAAGGAAAAGAGATAAGGGGATTAGGTCTTCCTGGAACTGACCCTTACAGAGAGAAGTTTAGATAAAAACATTAAATGTGGCCTCCACCCAACCTTTAGAAACCCTCCTATTGTTACAGGGCAGGGACCACCTTGTTACACTATGAAATATACCTCTTTCCAGAGACACATTTTGGGGTAGCAGATTCTTTTGCTCCCCTATAATTTCTCACTTACTCTCCCTAATTCTTATGTTGTTCTCTGTTGTTCTGATCAATTTTTTTCTACTCTTGCTTTGAAATAAATGTATTTGAGATGATATATTCTTACTAACTAGACTACATGGCTTTGATACTCAATAACTTGTATTTTATTTATAATAGTTTGTGATTTGCATTTTAATTTCCTAAGTAAATAAGTTGCTAATAAGAGTATTTTAAATATTTCAGTTTTCCAAATTGGTAGTAAAATTTAATCATCCTTTTTGATTATATTTTAAATTTAATGCACTGACATTAAAGAGTAAAGTTATGATATTTCCCTTACTTCTGTTTATGAAAATATTTTCTGTGCTAGAAAAGAATATGTATAATTGTTAGGAGGAAAAGTAGTCCTAAATGAATTATGGGTGTGTGGACTCCAACCCCCACTCCAAACCATCAGTGTTCCAAAACCACAAATCCAATAAAATAATTATTAAAGAGTAAATTACTGGGACCTACGGGTAAAGTTAAGCAGCCAGGCTAGCTATAAAACCAAAAGTGAGCTTGGGGTCCCCCTCTCTTACAAAGAAGCCAAACCCCCTTTCTTCGGAGCCATCTCATTCGACTTGGAGCCAGCTCTCAACGCGCCATTGCTTAAATCTGGTAAAGTATTTGTGAATTTGTATCCCTTTCTTTTTCCTTTGGTGTTATTACTATTTTATTCCCTTTCTTTCATAAAATAAAACGTGCTAATAACTTTTGCCACGTGTACCTAGAGTTGAGACTTTAAAAGTCTTCTAAGCGCGCGAGTAAAAAACCCAGTGTAAAAAACCCATTTTATATTAAGGTTGCCCTGTAACATTATCTGTATTGTACAGCACACTCTTTCTCACACAATCACACAAAAGAGTTGCATAAGTAACTCAACTAATTAGAAATTGAGGCTCAGAGGCATACAGGGTAGAAGGGGGAAGAAGAGGAGTCAAAACAAGGAAAGAAGAGCACAAAAGGACTATGGTGACAGTTTAGAGGTAACATGGTGGTGGGAGATTTATGGGGTCTATATGTGAAAGGAAAAATCAAATATCATACAAACATGAACTACAGTATAAGAAAAATGTTTAAAAATTAATTAAAAATAAATATAAAATGTATGTTTCAGTAGAAAGTAAAATAAAAACTGATGCTCAGAGAGATAGCAGTTCTATCTAAGAACTCACTAAGTTAGTGATGAGACAGAAGTCGAAATGAGGTATGGCCAAAGTTTACATACTTAGTAACTAGGATAGACTGTATCGATCATGATTGACTCTCTTATATTTATCTCCCCCAAAAGACAATGAATTTGCTGATATTCCAAATAAAAAGCTGTGACAATTTTTTTTTTCAGTTCAGCCTACCCTCCTCCCCCATTAACATTCTAGCATCCTGCATTCATCTTACTTAGATTCTTTCTCGTAATTGTTCTGATCAAGGATTCGCAAAGAACATGGCTTGGTGAGTTCACATTTGCCCTCTTAAGTGTGCCTGTAAAAAAATCAGATTACCCAACTACAATAACAGCATGGAGGGCCTCACTGTAGAGGTCACATAGAGAGGTCCTGAAACTACAGGAGGATAATAAAAAACTCAGGTGCAGCAAGTCATACATCCTCAGTCAGACTGTTCCAGTAATCGTTGCTGATGATGTTTAAGTTAAGAAGACAACTGAGAGGTTCCAGGTCTACCAGGTATCATATAGAACAGAGTCAGTTCGTTCTTGCTAGACTGCCTAAATTCCTGACTAATAGAATCTTCAAAAAAAACCAATAAAATTCCTGTTGTTTTAAGGCCTGAAGTTTGAATGAAAGACTAAATGAAAATTGAAAAGATAACTTGACTTAACATGAATATGTTATTTTCTTATTTTATCTAATGTAATAAATCAATTTTATTTTTTAATGAAACCATTTCAAGTTTATGTGACAGTATAAAATAGTCTGGCATGTGGTGTTTCAGAGGACAGTGTTCTATGTCATTTAATATCCAGTACTCATTTGAAGATGTCTCTGTCACAGGCCATGTGTAGGGCTCACAGATTGTAATGGTGAGTAAAGCCTGACATAGTTTCTGCTCACATAGATCTCCAATGTGGACAGGAAGATGGACTTTTAATCAAATAATCACAAAGAAGTCAAGCTACATAGTGTTACAAAGGCTATAAAAAAGAATAATTAGAAGACAGAAGCTTAGGGTAGCTGATGTGGGGTGGGAAGAAAAGAAGGAATTCAAGAAGAATTTATGTCTGAGCTAAACCTGAAGAATGAAAAGGACTTAACTAAATAAAGAAATAAAGAGTAACTTCAGAAGAGGGAACCCATGTGCAAATGGTATATAAAGAAAGAAAATCTGGAAAATACCAGGTACATTCTAAAAGTCTATTTAGTTTCTTAATTAGTTCATGTGATTTTTAATAATTTCAATATAGCAATTACTAGGCAAATGTGTAAAATGAAGTCAATAATTAGAATAGTACCAACAATATATTTCTTATTCTATTGACATTACTAAGAACAATACTTTGGTATCTTTTCAGATTGTACAAATCTTTCATGTTTACTATTCCTAAGACTAAAAAGGAATGTGTGTACTAAGAATAGATGCAGACAAACCATGATCAAAGTTGTTCTTTTCAAACTTAAAAAAAAGTTGGATTAGACTAACATACCCTATATATTGTATAACATCAAGAAGTTCAATGTAAACAATATTTATGCAGATAAACTAAATTTTATCTATAACTGTACATAAACTAAATTTATGTTGATAAATTTATTGCTTTTAAAATCTGATAATTTTTGAGTTTAGACTTTTCATCTGCACATTTATACTGTTTCAAACTAACAGCACTGAGACTGCATTCTGCATTTTTCCACTGAAAATGCAATTGTTTATCCAATAAACCACAGGCAGATTCTTTGGGAGTTTCTAGGAAAAGAGGAATCGTGTTTTTATATCTCCCTGAAAAGGTTCTTGTATTTAAATAATACTGAGGTAGTGACACCAATGGATAGGGGCCAGGAAAATCAGAGTTAAACTTAATACTGGCATTCTGTCCTTAAAACAGGCTATTGTTCTGCTTCTATCCCAGCCTTGAAAATTTAATTAAATCTAAGTTCTGACCAGTTGATATAAGTGGTTCAGAAAAGTCCTTATAGGCAATTTATATTTTAGATAGTCTTTTGTGCACTCCTTCCTCTCCTTGGGACATAGAGTCTGTACATTTTCTCTCTTCTTTATTTTAAAAAAAAATTTTTGAGTAAAGGAAATATTTTATTTCAAGCACTTATTATTTCTTCAAACCCAATAAAGCAAAACTTTGTTCTTGAATTAATATCACTTTCACTACCTAAGCCAGGCTGAAGTTCAATCAAAAGATACCTTTTCATTTAACATGTGTTTTTATGTGTTTTGTAAGTGCAGAAAAGCTTTTTTCTCCAATTAAATGTGCTTTCTAGGGGCCTCCCTGGTGGCGCAGTGGGTTAAGCAACGCACTATGAAGCAAACCGCAGCCACTGCAGCACGAGTTCGATCCCTGCTGCCGGCCAAGGAGGTGACCCACATGGTGCGGCAGACCTCTCCTGCTGTGCCCGCTGCTCCCCTCAGCAGTGTACTTCTGTTGATCTGACTGTTCTGCTCCCCGCTCTCTGTGGTGAATCCTCTCACCACCCCCACGCCTCTGGCCTGTACCCCAGTGCTTGTATGCATAAATAAATAAATCTTTAAAAAAAAAATAAATGTGCTTTCTAATAATTAAGAGATTCTTACATAAAACATAAGATTTCAACAACTCACACATGAATAATTCTCCCAAAAATTGTTCTAAACTTTATTACATTATAAAATATTAAATAACGGCCTAACATTAAAGTTTAAGATGACATTTTCAAAATGGTTAAGAGAAGTTAATTTTCATTATTCCCTAATAATAAAGTCTTGAAGATTCAATGATAATTATTTCTCATTGAAAAAACTCAACCACGAAAACAACATAAGAGATTCATATTTTATTCTACTCGAAAATTATCTCTTTGTCAATAATTCAAACTGAGTTTTAGCAGTTATCATTTTTTAAGTTGCACAAAGATTATTTCTGAGATGATCTTTTATTTTAGCTAATCTCAAACTTTGTGAGAAAAATGGACTGTATTTTCACATTAGTATTTATCAACTACATTTTAGATACTCTTTAATAAGAGTGGTGAATTTAGTTAGTATAGAGAAGATCTAGATTTATTTACTCTAAGGCACATACGTGTAAGTAAATTAAATTAGGGGGAGGAAGTAAATAGGAGATAAGACTTTATACATAACTGTTATCACTGTAGTCAAAGAAACAGTAGGTATTATATATCATGTAAAACTGAAAAAGTCGAAGTCACTGGTGAACCTGGCAGAGTAGGAAGAACCAAGGCTCCCTATCCCCACAAAATCATCAAAAAAACAAGAAAAACTTCGAGACCCCACTTTGTCAGAACTCTTGGAAACAGTCTGAAGTTTGCAGCAGCTTTTTTAAAAACCCAAAATGGCAGAAATGATTCATGACATTTTTATTTACCCTTGTAGCAACAACCCCCTGCCTATCTCAACATGGTCTTAAAGGTGGCAACTAGCTTTCCCAGTGTGCTACCTTGTTCCTTGTTCCAGAGGAAGCAAAGATTTTACTTGCAGAGAACTGTGCTTACATAGTCTAACAGCACCACAAGATATCTGGGGGGAACAAAACATATCTGACTTTGAATTACTCTGAACCAAAGTCAATAAAGTACACCATACAAAATGAACTACAGAATATATTTAAAACTATAGATACAAATAAATGCTCTGCAAAATACAAGAAAACTAGATCAACAGTATATCAACAGGATTACTCAACATGACTCAGGTATGCACAGGTAGTTCAACATAAAGAAGTCAATCAATAGAATATGCCACATTAACAGTAGAGGTGATTATCTCAATTGATACAGAAAAAGTATTTGACAAAGTCGAGCACTCTTTTTTAAAAACATTTTAATGTATTTTAATAGCAAACTTAGGGGCCTCCCTGATGGCACAGTGGGTTAAGCAACACCCTATGAAGCAAACTGCAGCAAGAGTTTGATCCCCTGCCAGGGAGGGGACCCATATGGTGCAGCAGACCGCTCCTGCTGTGCCTGCTGCTCCCCTCAGCAGTGTACTTCAGTTGATCTGCCTGTTCTAATACCCGCTCTCTGTGGTGAATCCTCTCACTACCCCCCACACACCTCTGGCCTGTACCCCAGTGCTTGTATGCATAAATAAATTTAAAAAAAACTTCAAAAAAAATAGCAAATTTAGGAGATTAGCACAGAAGAGAAACAATGCTTTTCTGTAGTAATAACTAATAGTAAATAAAGACTTTACAGCTTATAACTGGATTTGATAACCATAGTAATTCATCTGCTTTTTCCACACAACCCCTTGAGGCAGGTGACACAGCTGTAATATCCCCAACAGAGATAAACTGACTTAGCCAAGTTCTTAATCCATATAGCAGTGATGAGTCTAAAACCTTCACCCAGATTCTGAACACATTGGACATAACATACAGATGAAAAGAAAGTTGATCAATGAACCTGAAAAACAATTGTTGCTGTCTAATCTTCCTTGTCAAGATTTGCCTAGTCTTGGGCTTTTATATGTGAACTCTGAAAAGAATCTTCTGCAGGTAACTACTTATATTTTCTTGATCAAAGGCAGTTTCCTGAGCACTAATGCAGAATTTCAAAGCACTGCCACTTAAAATAATAAACAACTCGCCTGCGAGGCAACGACAAACAATGGGAAAGAACTTGATTCTACAGGCAATCAACTTGGGTTGGAAGCGTGCAATACTGTGTATATTGAGAAAGTTTTTTGATCGCTATGTTCTAGTCCGTAAAAGGGGGATAATGGTATATTATCTCTTAGAGGTATTGAAAGTATGAGGTGAATTAATATCAATAAATAAAGTGGTTAGGATAGGATCTAGAACATAATACATGCTCAATAAATGAAAACTATATTGAGTCAAAATGCTATCTTATAAACTATCCCCAGGAGTAAATAAACTTACTTGAGAAGTTGTATTAACTCCTTTTAAATTTCCAGTGTGCTACTCGGTCTACTATTTACTCCTGAGAACTTTACTATTTCCTATATAGCAGTTATACCACATAAAAGTATACAAAGTTTTTACAAAGTATTGTTCTTATTGAAACTGATCCTTTACTTTCATACTTCACTCTGCTTTTTATCTCAGACCAGAAATGATCTTTGCTTTTTAAAAATGAGTAATTTTCTCACTTGAAGAGGAGAAATATATTAGAGCTACAAAGAGAAGTTGAATGTTTCAAAGAACTAGGCATGGTATATTTCAGAATAGACAAATTTCATTCAAAAAGATGATTTTGTGTGAGATCAAGGGCAAATCCAAAGTTATTTTGGTTTTGTTCTTGGAAAAAATTAGTCTCTTGTGGTCATTTCTCAAAATCTTAAGAGCACTACCTGATTTGCAAATTCATTTCCATGAATCTTATCAATAACAAATGTACTCACATATTTAATGTGTGCCTGCCTTTCTTAACAGATGAATAGAAAATGAGTACATGTTATAAAAATATGATACATTTCTGCCTATTTCTCTTCCTACCCAGCAAGGCATGTCACAAGTCTGAGCAGCTCCACTTGGCATCTTCTAGCACACAGTCCTAACAGAGCTCCTAGTACAAGTCAGTAACAATTTTATAAATGAACCCTCTTAAAAGTAAATCCTCCAGACCCCTGGAATGGTTTACTCTGAGGAGGCTACCCCGGTTGATGACATGTATAAATAAATGTTCTGTATCTATTGAGCTTCATGAACAAAATCAATTATTCTTATTTTAGGGCACTGAGTTTTGGAGTGGTTGTATTGAGGCAGTAGACAACTAATTAAAATGTAATATTGTCACTCTAAAATAGTAAGAATTTATTATGAGCCAACATGGTAATAAGTGTTTTAAGTATAATATCTCAATTAATTTTCACAATAAACCCACTGTTATAAGGGAGTATTATTACTCTCAGTTTATATGTGGGTAGGCTCAAGTACATCCACAGATTAAGATGTTCATTCACAAATGACTCAGCTAGCAAGTAGCATAACTGGACTATGTATGTACTAGGAAACCTGGAACAAAGCCATGAGCTGTTAGGAGAATATTCCACTAAATCAAAATCTAATCACTGTCCTTAAAGAGCAACTGAGTCAGTACATTCCTGCCCTGCCCAGCACATTCCTCTTGTCCTAATGAGAAAAACACACAACCAGATAAACTATCCCTTCCTCAACTGGTCAGAGACTTATTGCTACAAAAGTGCCCTACCCAACTCAGTGACTCTAGAAATGAAAGTAGCCAATCTTTACCAAAGTTTTTTTAAAATGAAATCTTAATATTGAAAGTAATATATATTGTTAAAAAATGGAAATCTCAGGCATATACAAATCAAAAAAGAATTCAAATCAGTACTTAAATAGAACCACTAGATTTTTTAATGTAAACTTCCTCGATTTGTGATGCACTGTCTTCTTGATTTACTTCTAGATATACTTTATACTTGCTAGTATTATCTTTATTATTTTGAGAATTTTGTTTATTAAAGAAGTGGGCCTTTATATATATTTTAAATTAAAGTAACATTGCATTATATTGTTATATATGTTTCATGTGTGCATCATTAAATATCAATATCTGCACACACTACATTAAATTCACCTTATACTTTGAAACTTTCTATTTTTTTTGTATTTGCTCTGATTTAATGTCATTGAAATCATTTACACCCTGATTTTTTCATAATTATAAAACCAGCACATTCATGTGTCATTCATAAAACCCTCTGAACATATTTTTATTTTTTTTTAAAGATTTATTTATTTATGCACACAAGCACTGGGGTACAGGCCAGACGTGTGGGGGGTGAGAGGATTCACCACAGAGAGCAGGGAGCAGAACAGGCAGATCAATGGAAGTACACTGCTGAGGGGAGCAGCGGGCACAGCAGGAGAG
>JAGFMF010011589.1:896880-957275 GCA_019455555.1 Galemys pyrenaicus | reverse complement strand
CCCCTCCCTGGCCGGCAGCAGGGATCGAACTCATGCTGCAGTGGCTGCGGTTTGCTTCATAGTGTGTTGCTTAACCCACTGCACCACCAGGGAGGCCCTGAACATATTTTTAAACGATTCGAAAGGATAATCTCCCTTGATGTATTGTAATTCACATTTTATTGATGGACAACTGGCTGCTTCCATTTTCTTTTCTCTTATAACATTAGGTGATTTCTTTAAGATAACTTTCTAGACCATAAATTACTAATTTAAGAATATATGAATTGCTGAGATCCTTGATACATGTATTTCCAGAAAGGTACTTTTTTTCAATCCCCCAAAGAGAGTAACACTTCACTCTGTATCACATTAATTTCTTAAAACATTATTTTGTACTTTTATAGATTAATTCAATTTTGAAATTAATTTTTACTTTATTGATTAGATGTATATAGGATTCAATGTGATCTTATATAACAATAATCAAATACATTAAAAAACAATATAACAGTGCAATAGCAACTACCTTTATTGAGCTCCAGCTTTATTCTTGGCATCTATTTAGACCCTATTTAGACATGTAATTAGCATAACATTAAAAATTCAGTGTTTTCTTTTTGAACCACAGATTAGGAAGCTGAAAAAAATTTTTTCTATTATTTTATAGTAAGCATTGGGCTACTATATGACTAGAGCAAGTATATAATAAAATTGTAGATAATTCAAGTTATTTCCACTCTACTTTAACTAACACCTCATATACAAAGGAAAGGAACTATTTCCAAATGACATTTTTCTAAGGAAAATTAAATAAATGTTCTAATTTTTAATACATAGCTATGACGTAAAGAAATTTATGAATCAAAAATACTGTTCATATACAGTAACAGCTCTCAAAATTTTTAGTTTTAGGACTCACTTCTTTATAGCTGTAAAAAATACTGAACTTGCCAAAGAGCTTTTATTTATCTGGGTTATATTTCCTAATGTTTAATATGTTACAAATTTTTTAAAAATATAAAATTTACTAACAAATTTATTTTAAAATAACAACAAACCCAATATATATTTACATAAAAAGCGTATTTTCTGGGGAAAGCTATTTACAAAACCAAAAAAAAATATGCAGAATTTGGCATTTTATCTTTTTATAAATCTCTTTCATGTCTGACATGAGACAATTAGGCTTCCATTTCTGTTTTAGTATTCAATTTTCTGTGGTATCAAATATCATGTAGACTCTGTAAGACTCAACTTTACATATAGGAAAGAATGAGAATCAATGCTATCACTAAAAATTTTTTGGTCCTACAGAGCTATGGGAGACACTACAGAACTTTAAAAACCTGTTATAAGTGGTACACAAAAGGTTGATAGCATCTTAAAATTGAATAAGAAAAATAATACTTTATAATAATCTTTATATGATCTTGACTTAGAAAATGATTATTTGAATTAGACATAAAATAAATGTTTAATTTATGAAAGTTTTTTTTTTAAATTAAGATAAAAGTTAAAGGACAAGTCATGCATTGGCAGAAGATGCAAAACTTACAGGTAAATAATTATCATTCTGAATGTTCTTTTTAATTCTGTAAATCAATAAGAAAACTATGAATAGTTAGGGAGACTAAAAAACAATGAATGAAAATATGGCATTACAGAGAAGAGAAAAATACAAGGACATATCTATAACACGGTATGAGAAAAAGAAATGCCAATGAATATAACTAAGGGTATCATTATATTGGCATGATCATTAGATTGACAAAAACAAAACCCTGACAATTAAAGACTCACAATACTATTGATAGGAACATAGCCATCACTTCCATAGGCTGCTGATTCCCATGTGTAATCCACATTCTATTTTCTTTCTTAAGAACATATTTTTCTCAGTTATCCGCTTCCTCCTACTGATAGTATTCTCGAAGGCAACCTAGCCCCATCCCTCCAGTCAATCATGATTGTATCTAACCTTGTAAGTAATCAATTTAGGCACTGACACTTTTAGCGAGTAATATATGAAAGTAAATCAGATAGAGGAAGTTTCGAGGAAAAATTTTCCTGTTCTCCAAGAAAAACACAGATATCTAATGTATTTAGTTGTGTGTCTCATGTGATTTCTTGTAACATTGAGGAAAGTAAGCCATCTAGTTAATGAATTAGCCAAACCTGTAGCAGCTCATCCTCTGGATTTCCTGTCAGATGATAAATTCTTTAAGTCACTTTAAACTCTATTGCAGATAAAAACACATAACAGAAAGAAGAATTTTGTTATAGCTAGTATGCATAAAATGTAGCCTTCCCCTAAGATCCATAAATTTCACTTCTGGGTATACAAACCAAAGAAACTCACACATGTGGGATAGAAGATATGTTAAAACAACAACAAAAAAAACCCCTGTTCCTCATAGTGTTGCTTGTACAGGAGATCAAGTGAATGCAGATAGGTGATTATTAGTATTTAGTATTTGTAATTTCTATCTCTATTCTTCCTGGAATGATGATGCTACTATCTTGGCTTATGAGTTCAAGGTCATACACTATACAGCAACAAGGTAGCAGAAATCACTGACATTATGAGGGATGAGGCCCACCCTAGACCCTCTGTGTGGTAGTGAGAAATCAATTTCTATATTGTTAAAGTCACACTGGCCTTTATTTTAATTTAAAAAACATAAAAGTATAACCACCAAATTTATGATGGTAGAAGTCTCTGGGGAAGGAAAAAGCTAACTGGATGAGAGAAAAAAGCTAAAGTTATTTCACCTGTATTAATTTTTTTTTAAAGATTTTTTTTTTTATTCATGCAAGAACTGGGGTATAGGCCAGAAGTGCGGGGGTGGGGGTGAAGACAGAGTGGGGAACAGAACAGGCAGATTTGACTGAAACACACTGCTGAGGGGAGCAGCCGGCTAGGCAGGAGAGTTCCGCCACACCATGTTGGTCACCTCCTGGCCGGCGGCAGGGATCTAACGCGTGCTGCAGTGGTGGCTGTTTGCTTCATAGCGTGTTGCTTAACCCACTGTGCCACCAGGGCAGGCCCAATTTTTATTTTTTAATTAAGAATCTAAGCAATAATAAATTAAAATAAATTTTAACCTTTGTTAATAATAGGTGGTGCATATTCTATTCTGCTTTCTTTTTGTTGAAGCAACATTACTTTTCAATAGTTCATTGGTTTCAGGTATACACTTTCTGACATCAGCAGTCACTGTGATATTTTCTATATTTCCTTGTTCAGAAAAGAAAGGATGACACAGATAAAAGTTTATCAAAAAAGAAAATGAAAGGAAAATGGTCTATTATTAAAAAAAGGAAACGTGTGCTTCTTCTAAGATACAAATTAAAACAGTATCAAGATCCTATAAATCTCCCATTAAATTGATGATTAGCACTATCCACTATTTTGAGTATACAGTTATTGAGATAATACATATTTTTAGGGGACAGGCAGGAGAATAAACAAATTTATTAAAAGTAGTAGGGACCTTCCTGGTGGCACAGGGGCTTAGGGTACATCACTGTGAGGCTCTTCCACCAGGGAGGTGACTCACATGGTGTGGCAGACCTCTTCTGTCTTGCCCATTGCTCTCCTCAGCAGTGTATTTCAGTGGGTCTGCCTGTTCTGCTCCCAATTCTGTCTCTGCACCTCTGGCCTACACCCCAGTTCTTATATGCATAAATAAATAAACTTTTTTTTTTAAAAAAGTAGTAGTACTATAAGCATTCAATTTTACCTCAAAAAGTTATCTTAAAATTTTGCTTAACACAAAGCTTTATTTAGTAGACTTTTCATCAAAAATTTGCTTATAATTTGAAAAATGAAAAAGAACACAAATGCCCAGATGATGGACTGGTTCTATTAATTACTATTTATGCAGAACAAGGGCATACTATTCTCCCATTATATCCGATATCCAGATATATGTGCTAATGATGAGACAAGTTCACAATTTTCTTAAGTAAAAAAGCAAATACAGTATAAAGTAAAAATTACAGTAGTGCCCCATTTTTAATAAAAGTAATTGTTTGTGTATGGGTATGTTTTAAATGTCACTGATACTAGAAATGCACATTATTTTCACTTTCCTCTTATTATGATCATTGTTACCTAACTTTCCACAACAGTTGACTAAACACTGTTTTTTAATGCTATAACTAGAAAAACTATAAACTTTATAGTTTAACAAATCTGATGAAAATAGTGATAATTTAATTTCTTACAATAAAAAAATACATAAATGGTTCCTAATAGCATAGCTCCTTTCTTAACCACATTCATTTATACTTTAATAGATTGTAAGTATTGCATATTAGAGATGTTGATGGAAAAATACAATTGGGGTGTATTCCACCAAAAATCTACCCTATGACTAATCTATCCTTATGACTAATAGAACAATTGGTTCTTCTTAACTGATGATTGAAGAAATTTTTCTGTTTACTAATGAAGAACATGGTTCAAATAGTCTAAATTATTCTTCATTTAATAATGAATATTGTTCAAAAAGGACAAGTCAAAGTAAGGAATGAGGTTCAGAAAAAGTGTAAATAGCAGTGTATATTATGCTTCTAGCACAATATGTAGTAGAGGAGAGATTCTAAGTAGCATAACTTTTTCTTAATATTCTTGAACGTGCTTTCCTACACAAATTACAATGAACCCTAATGTCGAAGCATTTTTATTCCATTATCTAAGACCTATACATGTGTTCTGGTTTCATATTTTGGATGACTCCATTGGCTCTTCTGACATTATAGAGTTAGACTAGATGTTAAGCTGGACATAAACCAGAAGCCTCTGAAACCTGCTCCATATTCCTAATGGACATGAGGGTGATTTGATGGTGACATGTGGTCTCACACAACACATCCTCCTTTAATGGTTGTAACTTAGTTAGGTCATTCTAGCTCTCTTTGCAAGTATCAGGTTTCACCCTCCTAAAGCAGATGGTTTCCTTGCCATAAAGAGAAGACTCTTCCTCAGTCAAGTGATTATATTCCTGGATGCAGAATAGATAATGACTTTGAAATCTCATGGACTTCCTGTAAATTTACAAATGGCAGCTTTGGAGAGTCTCAACTTTATTCCCTTCAAAGGAACAAAGAAGGGAATGAGCAAAGTCAGGTTATATACTAGTAACATATCTCCATAACTGAATATATTTCTACCCCTCTGCAATTAGATTGTATTATTTTACTTTCTGTGTAGATATCACCATTCCTTTCATATCATCACCATTATCAGAATGATAATTACATTGATATTATTTTGCTCAATTCTAGGAAACATCTTCTTCCTCATTGATCCCTATAATTCAGCAATCTTCTCTATCTCTCTCAAAAGTTCATCACAAAGATACATGAAGGGAATGTGCATTGTAAATGTTCTTAAACAATTTCCTGTCTCCATAGCTCTTACTTACCACCACAATAACTGGTTTAAAAAAAAAAAAAGCACCTCAAACCTACATATAATGGCTCTTTTCTCCTCATATTGACACATTGTTGCCCTCTCAGCCACTCTGACTCTCTCCTTAATATCTCTTTAAAACTTCCCCTCGTTCATAACTTCCAGTCTTTCATTTATATATAGTTGTACTGCCCAGAATGCATTTGCTCCTGACCATCCTATCCATGTACTAAGAATGTAACAGGGTGGTCCCAGGAAAAGGGGAAGTTCCAAAATCCTGGTTCCGCCCTAAGTGGGTGAAACTAAGGAAAAGGAGATTTTCTGGAGAGAAGAGAAGAGAGAAGAAAGGAAGATGGAGAACAGCAAGGAGACCTGGATGAGGCACGTGGAGCAGAGGGACATGTGAAGAAACTGTGCTTGCTTTTTGGTCTTGGACTGGTTATAACAAATATGGGTGAGAGACCCGTGGGGAGGTTAGCAATAGCAGCTTTCATCTTGATTTTGATTTTGCTCTTTTCCTCCCAGATTTGTCTAACTCTTTCTGACCCTTTTCTATGGGTCTCTACTAAAAGGTCCTTTAAATGTGTGGCAGGTTTTTTGGCCTTGCTTTGGGCCAATCCTATTTGGCTAGACTTTTACCCTCAAGGAGATGGGTAACTTTGGATGCTTAACTTAGTAACTATATCCTTTGTTCTTTCTTTATTATACCCTAGTTGTATTAAAGTTCCTTTCCATTAAAGGTTTTATATGTTTGTCTTAATGCAGCGGATAGCAAAACCCATTCAGAGAGGGCAGGCTTGGGGGTTCTGGGGTGCTCCTCTCCCTGCCCTGTAACAAGAACACATTTCTTTTTCTCGTCTCTGGGATTGCTCAGAAGCATTTATTTAACTTCATGACATGGTATACATGTGTGAAGAGAGCAAATTTAGAAGGTAGGTTATTAGTCTTTGGAGAACATAGAAGTCCTAGTGACCGCTATTGCACTTTCCTTGTCATCCAGTAAACATCTGTTGAAAAGCTGTGGCAAGAAACGGAGCAAGCTAGGTGTTAAACTCCAAGGGTCTTCTTAGAATGCATAGTCTACATTCCCCTCCCTTTTTCATCTCTTTTGTTCTGTGTCTACTAAACATTCTCAAAACAAGAACTTACTTAGTATAACCTCCTACCCATTCAATATACTCAGTTAATTCAGAGACTTAGTTTGAAGTAAAACCAACCTAAAAAACAAAAAGGATGCTAGTGAGTTAGATAAAGGGCATTAAAATTTGTAAAACTTCTGAGCTTGAACAGCATCTGCTTCTCTTAGAAATATGGATTCCACTTTGAAACCATTTTCAGAGTGCCATGAGTTCCAAGTTCTTGGACTGACATTTGCTATGCAGTTACTAGACAGCAGCAATATCAGAATGGAGATAGAAATACTGTTTTATGTAGCTAAGAAGATGGGATATAAATATGATTTGAAATTTCCTTATAATCATATTGTTTAACCACAAATAAACGTAATATTAAAAAATCCTTATAATTAGTAAGCATTTATAAAAATTTATTTCTACATTTATAATATTTCTACTTCCCACCAGAAAGGTACTTCTAATTTCTATTAGAAAGCTATTTCAGTTTTCTACTAGAAAACTTACGGGAAATACACAGACTACATCATTGTTTTCTCCAATTTCTTCCAAATATAAGAATGATTTGTTTGCAAGGAACAATGACAACAATGATAATATAGTTAATTGCAGTATATAAAGTAAAAATATTAACATTTTCTGTCCTTGAATTCTAGATAAAGTATAACTTATGCAAAGTTTAAAATATATGTAAGTCCTACTTCCAAAAAAATTTAGTTATATAAAAACCAACATTGACCTATGATTTTTGGCATCCAACCTTTATTATTTATACTTTACATATCTTATTTTCTTTGTTACTCAGCCAACAAGCTTTGTTTCTTGTCAATAAGATATGATCTGCTAAGCTTATTTCTGACTTGCCCAAGGGAAGAAGAGGAGGACAGAATTACATGTGGGCACTTCAAAATGACAAGTCTGTTCCATGGGCCATTGGAGAAAACAAAGAGGAGCTAAAAAGGAAGTGACTTAAATAGTTTCATATTGTTTCTATGTAAACATGAGTGTTAGATCTAACTACCAAAAAGATTGTCAGCTTTCTTCCAAATGACAATTACTAACTTTAAATAACTACCAAAAAATTTGTCAGCTTTCTTCCAAATGAAAATTACCAACTGTTTTTATATTACTTTTCCATTCCAAGTGTTTCATTTTTAAAAAACATATTATAACCAAAAACTCATTAAAACATAAATAAATGTGGGCAACATTTGGGCATTTTTAATAAAACTTGCAAAATCTAGATTTCAATTTCTAAACACACCTCATGAAACCTAATAAAACATTTGTGAATTTGTAGTTCAAGTATATTTTAAACATCAAACAGAAGGAATAAGAACTTAATTACTAAAAGAATAACAGAATACTTTTTAAATTCCCAAATTTACAGTTAATGACTTAGGTATGAAGGAAATCAGGCAGAGTGCTCTAAATTACATACAAAAAAAATATGTATTATAATTCATACTCAGAAAATTTAAATAGGTTTACATTTTATAAAAAATTTACCAGCGGTAAACATTAATTTATAATTTATTTTTCTTTAGAATAGATGATATTGTAAAACATTCACTTAGTCTAACCCTACCAAATTGATAACACTTTACTCCTTAAAATATTTTGTAAATAATTTCTACAAGTTCCAGTGGGAAAAGAAATACTAATTGTAATAAATCTGTTTCTACTAGACAGTGTCAATGAGGGGCAATTTTCATAGTCATTTATAAGCAAACATAATATAAAACAGTCTTTGATTCTACTTTAAACATGTTTCTTTCAACATTAAATATGTTTATGTAACTAAGTAATCCGAACTGCAGGTAACAGCAATCCCTAAAAGAGATCATCTTTTTTTATTTCAGGAAGTCTATTTGTGCACCTAAAATTAGCACCAATACTCCCAAGATATTGAAACAATAATATGATTTGCAAGTGATGACAACTTTGGTTCAGATTAACAGTAGCTAACTATATAAAAAGAATCATATGGCTTCTACTATCACAGGGCAATCTACTTCTATTATATCTAGTAATAACACATCTCAATAACCAGACATATATCGATCTTCTCTTATTAACTGTTAGCCATTCCTTCAAAGTTACTGTTTTATAATAATCATTGCCAAAGATAAGGTATTTGTCTTTGATTTATAATTAAGTCTCAGACCCAGTCTTAGGTATTGTTATCTCAAGGTCTGAGCACCTAAGACAGTAAGCAGAATCATATCTCAAATTGTTAAAACACATAAGTCAAAATTAGTGGATTGTATCTTATGAAGTGATCCTAGTGCCATTCATCACTTTGGGATAAAAAGCAACTATCCACAGATTTTACACCCCCTGGCTCAGTAAGTACCTTTTCTGATTTAGTAATGAACTCTTACATGAACCAATTTATTTGAAGTCCTTAACAGCAAAATCAGGTGGTCTCATATCTGCATCTGCATAAATGAGAGAATCAAGGCTCAAAGCACTGAAATTCTTTTCCTAGGGCCACACACAAAATTAGAGAATTCACTCACTGGTTCCAAGTCTCTGCTTTTCTTAATGGTCCATTTTAAAAGTCTTTTGCATTTTTAAACAAAGAGAGAAGGATAATAGGCCACTAGAAAGTAGAAGGGGGTCAAGCAGAATCCTCTGTCACCTAGAGTGGTATGGCATGAAATTCCTGAACAGGGAATTAGGAATTAATTTTGCATTAGCCAGTTGTCTCACCCCATCACTTTTGGGTAGGTACTTACCTGTTCTAAGCCATAATTTCCTCTTTCTCTTCTGGGAGACCAAAGAGGTGCTTTTTAATCCTTTTTTTTAAACACCCCTTTCCCAATCTTTGAATTAAAATAGTCTAAATTGGGTGTTCAGAAAAAGAAGGGTGTACCAGAGGGTGGGTAGACAGGCAGCCAGGCAGGCAGGGAAATAACCACTCTGATTTTGCTTTGATTTCTGTTTCAAGTCCTGTAATGACAGATCTCACTCCAGCACAGTATGTTTTGGAAATATACTTAAAAGGGTTATATGATTGCTTTCAGGTACATTTTAAGTGTTGACTAATAAAAGGCAAATATCAGAACAGAAGAACAGTTTAATATAGCATTTTCAAAATACTTTAGTATTCTAAGGCATCTGTGACCTGCTAAAATCTAATTATTTCTCCAATACCCTTTGGAATTGCTCAGAAAGATGTGGTAGAGTTTCTAACTGGTGCATTAAGCATCTGGCCTGACTTCACAGAATTACAGATAGCTGAATATGCACTCTCTATATATTTTATTAACATCCCATAGGCCCATGTTTAGATTGTAGTACTAATGTGCCCTGACATGCATCACTACCTGTTGACAGAAAAAAACTGGGCTAGACTTGAGAGGGTCTACAAATAGAAAATCTCTTAAAGATGTTTTGGCAATTTAAGCAGAAACTCTGGCTTAAAAAAAAAAAGAAAAGAAAAAGAGCAGATTCAAGTTTATAAATTTATAAAACATGCCTGAGTTTCAGCATGCCAAATCCTCTGAAAATGGACTAATCTCTAGCATCCGTTCCTTCTTCCTCAAATGAACAGTATTCAAATTTCTAGTCATTCCTTCTCCTCCATTCTCAGCCACATGTTTGAGTGGTATTGACTCTATCTATAACTCTAACAGGGAGTTTATTCTCCCCAGCATATCCCCTCATGCTTTCATAGTATGTTAGGAATGAGCATGTGATAAAGTTTAAACAAATAAGACAGAGTGAATCACAGGGCTCCAAGCAGGCGCTTCCGGGGTTCCTCTCTTCCCTTGAGCACAACAATCAGGGAATGTCTTCCATGGAGCTGTTACTGCCTAAGGCAAAAGCCTGGAGCTGCCAAGGGTCCATTGTATATAGCTTATGGAGGCTGCCAACACAGAAAAAGGCAGAACACTGAGATCCACAAATATAGTTTAAGATATTGTATCAAGCTTGATGTTAAACCATACTATACATATGAATTTCTCAGTTGCATAAAGCAATAGACAATAAGGCTTGGGCTTTCAATCACTTTCAACCAAAAGATCTCAAGAGATAATAGCCTAAGGCATTTAATAAACCAAAAGTCTGAGCTCTTTTTGTTTATTTCTTTTTCACACAAATGTGGAAGATTTTATTCCCATGAAAAAATGGTGAGAAGATCATCAAGAATATTCTAAGATATTCTAAGACTTAAAAGAACTTTAATACTTTCTAAGATTAAATCTCAAACTCATAGTTGGAAATGGTTTGGGAAAAATCGAGTCTCAACAGCTTAATGGGGTTCTACAATGAATTTGTGTGCAACAAATGAATGAGTGAGCAATGAGATAGCTAAGTCTAGACAGGTTGGCAGACCTGGATTAAATTGTTCCATGAAGTAATTATATATTGCAATCACTTTCAGTGGGGAGTTGGTTATATTAAAAGAGGTTTGACTTTATTGTTTTTCTTTTTCTTTTTTCACTTCTATACAGAAGTAAATGGTACAGCCTGGAAAACCTGGTCATAAATCCAGTACCTCCTATTCTCCACCAAGGAATATCTTATAAAATTTCACAAAAACAGAAAAATACAAAGTCCGTTGATAGGATCAGTTTTGATTGTCTTAAAAGTTTTAAATTGGGGTATGCTATTAGAGTGCTTTTTCAAACTAATTGTTTACAATCTGCAACATAATATCTGTGTGCAAACTTTCATGTCAGATTCACAAGCTAGTTTGCAAAACAAAACTTAACAAAATACCAAACAATAAATACTTTTTCAGTCCAACATGTCTACTAAAATTCAACTAAGGTCTAAATTCAATAAACAACAGCAACAAAAAATATAAAGAAAATCTATTCTCCTATTCCCCTCTTGTCCTGGTTATAGAACTACTTTAAAGCAAATACTATCTCTTTCTTTCTTTTGGGGGATAGGAGATGAAAGTTTATGTTTCTTTTTCTCTTTATGGCAACACTTTTTGTAATTACATTTTTTAGTCAATGTTGATTTATAACACTATGTTTTATGTACAGTTCACACCTCTATAAATGTATATTATCATTATGCCCACTATCAAAGCCCCAATAATCCTCTACTATAGTACACTGTATCCCTTTATTCCTTTTCCCCATCCTCCCTTCTGGAAGGCTCAGTTCTACAGTTCGACAGAACCCTATTTCTAGGGATCATTTTGGTTTGGTTTTGTCTGTTCATTTGCTTTGTCTTTTAAATTGCATGTAAGTGAAATCATCAGGTATTTGTCTTTTTCCTCTGAATTAATTCATTTAGCATCATCCCTTCCAGTTCCACTAATGTGGTTGCAAATGACAAGATTTCATATTTTTTTAATAGCTAACTAGTATACATTGTCTTTATCATTATCTTTATCCACTCATCAGTCACTGAAGGTTGTTTCCATTGCTTGGTTTTTATAAATAGTGCTGCAATGATCATAGGAATGCATATATTTGTTCAAATTAGTGTTTTGGTATTATTTGGGTAGATACTTAGAGAAGGGTTGCTGCATCATATACTATATCTATTTTTAATATTTTGGGAAAGAGCATAAGAGTATTTTGAAAAAAGGTGTCATTGGCCCTTTGCTCCATACCTCTCCTGTGCATTCTTCTATCACTTTTTAATGTCCCATTTTTCCAGGTTTTAGGATGCACTCATCTTTATAATGACAGTTACCATTCATTGAGCACTTACTATGAGTCAGACACTGAGCTAATAAACTGAGAGAGATGAAGTAATTAGTCTACTGTATTATGGCAAAACCAAGATGGAGCTGAGGTATGCTAGATTCTGAAGCCCATACCCTTAAACATTAGACTATATTTTGAGCTCATTTCTCTTTGAACTAAGACTCCAGGCTCTCCCTTCCTGTTACAGCTTAAAGAACTTTACATCAAAAATCATGTGCCTTCCTTCCCCTCCAACCAATACAGTCATTCCCTTATTGTAGTTAATCTCTTTGAGGAACAAATGAGCAAATCAATCTGAAGTAACTCAGAATAACTCTTAACCTTTCCAGAAGCAGTACATACAATTTTTAAAAGGGTACATCTTATTAAAAGTTCACCTTCAAGTGGTGAAATTTCAGGTAGCAGTTAAGAGCAGGAAGTTAAACAAAAAGGAAACACGAAAATGCATATATTTTTAGACAGGGTAGGATGCTGAGAGTTCTCTTAAGTGTTTGCCTCTAAAGTCATTGCATTTAGTACAGATTACATTTTTCACAATCTTTAGCATTCATCTACATTCTAATCCACACATGAATAGAAAAAACAATACATAATTAGCATTCAGTGAATTCCTCCTGCCTTCATTTGACATGTGATAAAATGAAAGCACCGAACAGATAATACAAAATCATAGAACAAATGGCAGTCTAGGGACTAGAAAACTCAGAACTCCTAATTCCCATGCACTTATACTTTCTATTTTAACAAAAAGCATAATTTATCTTTCTTTTCTGTTTAAGGTCTTTCTAAACAGAGAAAATACTAATCAGATATGAATATAAGCCCATATGAATTTGTTCAGGCAAGAAGTTATGCTTAAATATAACTAACTCACAATCAAAAATAGCTCCTAGAAAGAATTATTTCATAAAATAATTCAATCCATGTGTTTATTTTGCAGTAACAGAAAAAAAAATTCCACAATTTATTGAGAGATTATGTTATCCCACCTCCCTGTCCCTAAAAAATTTAGCAGCTACCTTTTAGTTTAACTGGTGCTTCTAACATTTCTAAGATACTGGCCTTTCAGCAGACATCAGAATTCTAAAACTATGATTCAGTGGGTCGGTCTGCCCTCAGAGGACAGCAAAAGAGCAACCATAGAACAATAGGGGTCAAAATATCTCTTATCAGTTCACCTTCTACTTTGATACCATCCATTCTTGGAGAAGAACTCCAAAGTTCAGGCTACTATCAAAGAAGCATGTAAATAGATATACTAAGTGACACTAATGAAGAAGCCATAATCAAGTACTCCTGGAAACACACAATTAACAGGTCTCCTTCAGAAACAAGTACTTAAAGAAACTTAAAAAACAAAGGAAAAATTGTGAATGTCTAACAATAAAATAGTAATATTAGTTTAAGGAAATTACCCTCCAGGTAAATATAAAGGCAAAGTTTTTTCCAAAACTATTAAAAAGTTAAATATACTTAGTGGAAAACTTATGGGCCCAAAGCAATTATGATCAAATGGGGGAAGGGGGAAACTCAGTCATTAAAATCATAATTAGAAATAAAATCCATGATTCTGTTAGACACAGAAATTTTTAATGTCTTACTGTTGTCCAGTGTTTCTTCATCACGTACCTAAATTAAAATATTTTTAACACAAGCAAAAAAAGCCCTAAAGATTATTTTCTTATTTTCTTGTTAGGCTCTTTAGGGCACGTTCAGAGCGGCAACAAACTATCAGAAAGGAAAACAGTCTGTATTATTTTTCTGAAAGATTTTATTTGAGGGCGGGTCTCTTAAGTATATATATAAAACTGATCTACTGGGTTCTAAAAAAGACTGACGATTTGTGGAAGTATATGAAAAGTATTTTAATTTCCTAAAATATAAAAAATGGGAACTTACTCATTATCCCCAAAGAAATAAGACTAAGCACTTCAATATTTTGTTTTTTTGGCATTCCTGTTTCCCTTCCCTTAAACATATCACTTTCATTTAAACCTTATTCGTTTGTCAAAAAAAAAAAAAATCATAACTGGGGTTTCTGGCCTTCATAATTATAACATTGAAACAAGTCAATAATGAAAGTAAATGACTTTTGCCAACTTCTTTTCGATACAGCTTAAACAGAAAACTAACCTGTATTTTTCTATTGTAATCTTATACATATCCTTCTAACATGCTTGTAATTTTTATAAGCATGCTACCACTACCTTGTTACAGTAAACTTTAGAAAATGTTGAGATTCCCAAGAGCAGCCTACAAACCAAATGGCATCTTAGTTTTGGCAGCATGAGACTCATTTTGGCTTCTCTCACTCCCTCTAGCGTTTGCAAAGCTCATCGCTCTGATTATCCAGTTACCTCACTGAATAAAAGCTTGGCTAAGTCCTGCCCATCTATGACATCACCCCTTCCTCAACCACTGCGAGGTGAAGCTTTAACTTCAGAGTCGGAGGTGGGCTGTGTGCAGTAAACTGGAATGCTCTCCCTCGCTCACTCCACAGTGTGGGAGAGATCTGAAGCAGGGCAAGCTCAGCCTGCAGCTGCCGTTGGCTTTGTGTGGACTGGACGCGGAGCTTGGGAGAGGGGGAGGGTTATTACTCCAGTTCACAATCAGTGGAATTACCGCTATATCCGCAGTGTATATAGGATTGCTTTTTCTCATCTTCCTGGTAAGTGTTTTCCATGTTTTTCCTTATGAATGTCCCAGAAAGTTTGCTTGGTTTTGCTCCCTAGAAAGAAATAACTTGGTACCATGAGGCATCCAAATACGAACATTTGTTCTGTCATCGGTGCGAGCTATGTATGTGCGTGCAAGCCAGCAAGGAAATTTTTAACTACATAGTCAAATAAAGAAGTTTCTTAGAACGGTCTTTCATTTTAAAAATAATAATAAATGGCTATTTTTCATCTCATGTAGTTGCTAGTTGAAAAGAGCTTTACGGAAAACAGCAAATTGTAAAAGTTAAATATTAAAAATACAAGGCAGATTTCCCATAGATAGGAAAGTGAAAGGTCTTGCTAACTTGGTGTATGCTATATGTGTGGTATGATCACCAATTGCTGTTTTTACAACTGTGAAAGAAAATCAATAATCCCTCAGCCCATGAGAACGCAGTACATGAAAAGCATACATCTTGCTCCCAGCTAGCTTAGCTACTCCTGGAGACTTATGTGCCTCAGTAAGGATTAACAGCTACACCTAGATTTTAAAGCTTGCACTGCTATCCTGCCAGAGCTGCTTCAAGCAAATCTCAACTACTGAATTCAACTCAGAGGAGGGGGAGACTATCTTCCAAACATATTCCCTCTCCAGTAGAATGCCAAAATCCATTGCTTGGGCAAATGTAGTATGTGACTAGCATGGTAATTGGCAAAGCCTACTCAGAAAAACTAACAAAGCTCACCCTGGAAGCTATGCCTGATATATGCAGTTTGGGATGGAAGGGTGAATAGACTGGTAGAAGCCTCATGAAGTAGGATATGCAGAATCTCTATTCACTTGCAATTTATAGTAAGAAAAACTTATATTTAAAAAAAAGCTTTTATACCACAAAGCTCTCAAAAGTAGTTAAAAGTATCTTTTCAAATTTTTTGTTCAGTGAACTAGCTCTGAAACAAAATGGTTGCAAAGAGGTAAAGAGTGCAACAGGCCTATATTTTCTCATCATTTGGGGGAGGGGGTTAATTTTTAATTAATTAGTTGACTAATTAGAATTTTAAAAAACTTGATATTTGCCTATTATGAAAACAAATTCTCTAATAGTTTTAACAATTAGCTATTTGTAAATTTTTTTAGAAAACCTATCTGTTCTAAAATGCACATATTATTTCATTAGCAAAAAAATGAATAAAGCCACTAGAAGTGCTTGAGCTATAGCAATGCCTTTCACTTAGTCCTAATTGCTTTAGGATATCCTTACCAGAGTAAACATAAAGAAAGAATATGTCTGTTCTTAGGTAGCGTTATTTATGATGTCCCAAATAGATGATACTCATCTCTTTTATATGAGTAAGGAGAGAAATTAATGTTTTCAAAGTACCACAAAGTAATAATATTACCATTACTACTCAATGTAGGATATGCCAGGTTTTAATATATAAGATTAAGTCAAAGATTCGCTACTTAGTATGCAAATATACATGTGTGTGTACACAAATGCACACACAGGTATTTTAACCTAAAAAAAGTGACTACATGTATTTACGTAGGAAAAATCGCAATATTTAACACTAGCGCATGAAGTCCAAGGAGCAGAAAAGATGTTAGTGAATGAATAAACATAATTAATTCACTAATTTTGTGATCCTGTATTATTAACTATCAGTTCTTTTTTTATTTATATATTTTTTTAATTTACATATATTTGACATCAATAACTATCAGTTCTTAATTGGGTTTTTCATTTCTCTGTACCCCCTCCCAACAACCCTTCCACTTTAAATCAATTATGATTAGATTCAAAATATCCCATTAAACACTGCCTGTAAACAATAGCGCTTATTAAATACAAAACTGGATAAAGTTTTACAAAATGAAGAAAAACAGTAAGAAAATTTGTCATAACCGAAAGTGGCAGCAAAATAGAAGGTATGTTTCTTTTGCTTTCAAATGTTAATTTAAAAATCTCCAATTCTATCAAAACTTCTTTAGAGCTAAATGAAGCGGTGTGAAATAAATTTGGTTGAAATCTTGTGGCTGTCAGACTTTGTTAGCAAGCTATTAATTATCTTTACCCCAGTTTCTTCTCTAGACTATATTGCCCAATCAAATAGAAACTCCAATTATGCTCACCATCTCCTGCCTAGGGACACAAGACCCTAATGAAGGTTCAGTGTCTAGATGAAAAATAAAATCACCAGCTTTAAACATGCAAGTGCATGGCAAAGAGACTTGCCTGTTCTTTTCTTGGCTACATACCCTAAGTCATCCTCCTTTTAGGTTATTTTGAACAATTTTAAATGTTACAAAAATCAGTTTGTCTTATTATATGATTTTTTTGCTTTTTTTGATATGCCATTGTCCATACCATTATTAAATTAACCTTGTCACTTAATAAAACACATTTAAAAATTGGCATTTCAATACATCTGAACTTTTCCACCCTTATTAAAAAGTGGGTGGGCTACTGGCTACATAATAGAAATTGTGGTTAGTGGCAAGATCTGAGCTAACTTAAAAGTTCTGAATCCACCCCATTAATTTTCTTATAGTCATACCAGACTATTTTAAGAATTATAAATAATTGCTGAAAATCAAGTGGAGTACACCATAAATGAAGGCAATGAGGGAAATAAGTTTCAGTAAATTTTTCAAAGGGAGTAATTTCTTCCCTCCTTTTCCCCTCATTCCCCCTTCTTTCTCACCCCCCACCTTTTTGCCCCTGAGGCCTTCACTGTTCTTCTCAACGGGAGGCTTTGTTGTAATTAAACCAGAGAAAAACTGGCCGACAGCAGCCAACATCTGACTTGCGGCTTCTGAAAGCAGTGTTCTGGTAGAGTGTACCACCCCCCAGCGGGCAAACACTCCATAGTAAATCTCTGAGATATTAAATCTCAAAACTGCATTTTTCAGTGCATAAAAAAAGGACTGCTTATAGGCTCCTTCAAACATTTCACCATTTCAAAAACTTACAAGTCAACAAACCAATTTCCAATAAGGAGATGATTTATAACTGTCTTCTGGAAAAGTGCTTCCTTTTAAGAACCAATAGGCATATACATTTCAGAATGCATTTTGCATTTTCAGAACGCAGATAAACATCAATACATTTGATTGAACATCACTCTAAAAATAGTTTTAAAAGTCATGTGTATATGTATGAAAAAGCAAGTTTCAAGAGTTTGTCTACTGACAAGAACTCCAGAGAAAAGCAATTTAAAGCAAAATAAAATTAAATTTAGATTACACTACAGCTAAAGTTCCATTTGTTTTCTATATGCATAATCTCTATCCTAGCCCCCAAATCAAGTGTCAGGAATGTATAAAAAGCTCTCTCTAGGTATTAGTCTGCTAAACTGAGAGGAGGGAGAAATTGCTCTCACTTGATAAGACAATGACAGCTTTTGTTCTTTAGTATTCACTTTTCATGTGCACAAGTTACCCTGGAAACTTGGAAAAAAAAAAAACACAGACCACATTTGGTTAAACACCACATTTAAAGTGTGCTACTGGACTGTGGATTGATCAGTGTATGTGTTGTTGATTTTCTTCCTCTTCATTAAGTTTAAATAAATAACACCCTACTCTGACATTATAAAACAAAGTGATCTATGATTTTGAATGTTCTTATGAACCAGCACAGAGCTTGGCACACAGTAGACCCAAACATGCGTTGATCTAGTATATGGAAATGTAAACATTAGAAATTTAAACCACATCGGCCAAATTTTACTCCTAACACTGAAAATGGATTTTCAAGTTAGCAATGGGATAGTGGTTTTTAAAACGTAAGCAGTTTTCATTGCTATTGCTCCAAGGTCAATGCAAACATAAAATTTGTCCACTGCCCCTAGTTCGTTTTCTATTGCTTTACCTTTACCACCCTGTGAATTAGTATCTTGTTCATTCTTACAAGTCTTGGTTCTCTAATTCATTTTGTCTGGCTTTAATATCATAAAAGGAAGCAGCATTCACTATGATGAAAGATAACATTCCACTTCGCCTTTTTGTTCTAAAGATGCTCTATTTAACTTTACAAGCCAAAATAAATGAAGCAGAATTAGATTCATTTATCATAAACCTATTGGGGAAAAGAGCCAATAATATAAAAGAAGAAAGTAAAAACCCTTTGCTTTGGAACTTTTACCCCCTATATTACATAAATTAAAGAAAACCTTCTTGAGGCTAGAAAATAGTCTGGATAAAACAAGTATGAAAAGGCATACTTGCTTCTCTGCTTCTCAGCAAACCCTTCAGACTTCATGACTCTCAAGAGGAGAGTTAGAAGTCCTTCTGCTTGCCTGGCATTAAACAAAAGAATTGGAACTTTCCTGAAATCTGATGATCGTGGAAAATTTAACTACCAGACAGGCTGCTTAGAAAGCATTTTGCTGTCACTATCAACTAACCTGATGTACTCCAGTTTTTCATTTTAACCATATATGTAATTTATTTGAAATGGCATTTGTTGTTGCAAGGACTTAGCATTCACAGGTTGATCATTTGCTGTTGATTTCCAGAAGTAATTAAAGCTTTCATTTATAAATTACTTGCACAAATCTCTAGATTCTGGTTGTATAAATTCCACATTACATGGAAATATTTACAAACTTGGATAAGTTTGGTTAAGCTTGTTTTCTTCAGTCTCAAGATTTTACTCAAAATAATGCAATTAACAGATTAAAAGTTCCACATGCTATCCTACTTTTACAGTTATCATTAGCAAATTACTTTGGGAAGGAAATCATTAAAAAGAAACTAAAATCTCAAAACTATACTTCATTTAAGAGTTTAAAAAATGAGCAATGATTAAATAGTCAAAATCAATTTAAGTCAAAGACAGCAAATAAAGGACTCCAAAAGTTAGTACTATCAACATACAATCTTAATGTAAGTAATTAAAATGTGAGAAATGCCTTTTCATTCCCACCTCCAAAATACTGTAGAATCAAATAAATCATATAAAAATGTAGATTGCTTAATTTTTAAAAAACTTTATTTACCTATCAGATTTCTATTCAAATATAACTTGTTAAGTTATGCTAATTTTCTTTATATATCTCAAAATGATGGTATCCATTTTCTTAGGTATATCATAGAAATAAACGAGGCTTTTCATAGACTTGATGATTGCATTGCACATGCATTTAAAAACTGCACAATGTTTATTTAAATAAAGAGATGGAATAGAATGATTCCTACAAAATTCTGACTCAACTGTGAGGTGATTATGTTTTTCTTCTTTTTGCAACAATTATTAAAGTTAGATACCTAACCAATGGCTCCATCAAAAATAGGTTTACTATATCCCTTTTAGTAAACAGTGCTCCACTACCCCCTAACAGTATTTTTGTAAAAGATCTATTCTTTTTGTTTAGAAGGAATGGCCTCTTTCAAAGCTATGCAGATAAAGGCTCTGTCATCTATGTTGTAGAAACCTGGGCCCAGTGTCCATGCCAGTAGGGGCCATTTTTTCTTTCATCATTCTAATTCAACTATAATGTCTCTGTGTGCTTGAATACATGGAGCCAACTCAGCAAGAGGAGAAGTCTAAACATGTAGGCAGGATTGTTTATTTTAGATGAGGAGATCCTGACACTCTTTAATATTCAAAGTAAAACTGTTTAGCATTGTACTTACAAATACAGAGGGTAAGGGAAAGATATAAAACATAAGATACTATGAACTACTTTGAGCTAAAGTAAAGGGGATAGGGACTTGGAAGAAATTATCATTTATGAAAAAGTCTCCTTTTCAGAGAAACCTGGAAAAAAACCTATTATTTTTGCCTTTTGTTTTTATGTAATTTGGGGAGAATGACATTTTCCAAAAACTTAATGAGACTTAGGCTTTGTGTTAATCCCACATTATTACCACTATTGTATTAATGGCAACGTTGAGTTTGCATATCAAACAGAGCATACAGAGCATTTCACAAATGCAAAATGAAAAAAATAAACAAATTAACCTTCCTTCTTTTTACATTAACTTAGATTTGTTCTCCTCTGTGTTAAAAAAATGTGCAAATCAATACATTTTTAGAGGTTGATTTGACGGAAATATTTATTGACCAGATACAAGTTCAAATGCAGTAATTCATCTCTAGTAATCATTATGATCACCTCGGTCAACTCTAAGCTGATCTAACTCCAGGAACAAACAACACATTTTAAATCACCGTTCAGTAGATCCATCTTCTTAACTTCAGTGTTCCCTGAAAATATGAGAAATGCTTGACTATTGGTATCCTTTTATGCAGGTTCTAATCTGTTATTTTTATAATGGGTTTTAATTAGTTTCTAATGCAATTTAACAAAAGTAATTGTTTTCTAAGCTTAAATTAACCAAATTAGTCTAAACGTTGAATAATATTCCAGCTTAGAAAACATTTACAGCCAGTACTTTTAAAAATTACATTGCATTTATAATTTCGACAACCTTGTTTTCCATGTTCATATACTGAGGAAACAACAATTTTCTTGAAAATATACTACTAAAATTCAATAAAAGTGAGCTAAACATTAAAGTCACCCAGTGAAAATTCTCATTGAATGAGAAATCATCTGAACTTTTGCTCTGTGGGCACTTTGCAATATCCACTAGAGACTACTTTATCCATTTTTGTTTAACGTCGCTTAAATTCAAATTAAAAGCATCTGTTAATTTTTTAGATGGTCCCTTCTGTTAATAATAGTGTTGGTATCTGGTGGCATACTAAAAGAAACTGAATTTTCAGAGAACCAGAAACACAAATTTTGGCCTTGTTTAACATTCACTTTCAATAGTGTTTGAATTCTGGAACAGATGCTATCCTTGTTGGATGCTAGGTAATTACTGATGGAGAAGCAAATTGCTTCTACTTTAGTCCTTAATTTCAGGGTCAAATATTTCCATGATATTCTAATATTCCCTACATTTACAGAAAGTACATGAGTGGATAACCCATGCATAACAGATACTGATCCTACCCACTACCTCCAGTGTCCTCCCCACAAAATCTTTACATGCATATTACATAATGGAAAAAGCGGCATTAAAAATTATTGTTCCCTTTGGGTAAACCTTAATTCTTCTTTCAGAAAAGAAAAATACATTTATTGGAAATTGGAATGTATATGTTCAGACCTAGAGAGAAATGCTTTATCAGGTTTTGATATGGCTTCCTAATGGTCATTTCACAGAGATAAACTGAAATAACAATCCGTTCTATCCCAAATACAGATTGTTCAAGTTCAGTTTGCTAAAATGAAATTGAAAAAATAATTATGAGTTGCACTTCTTTTGGCCAAGAATACTTGAGTAACTAGTTTCATTGACTAGTTCTATAAACTAGTTCTATAAAATCATTGACTAGTTCTATAAACACTGCTAGTGTCTAATTATGTAATTGCAAAAAATGGGGCCTGCAAGAAAAGTAAAACAGGGTGCTAGACAACTCAAAAGTCTCTAAACTCTTTTAAGCTATTTTCAGTTCTTTAAATGATAGATTGTGTGATTTTATAAAACCATATTCAGAAATGTCTAATAAGTTGTAATGGCATATTGTCAAAAATCCTTCCTATATATATGCTTACCTCCTTTATATGTACTGCTTTCTTCTTTTTAAATATTTTATTTTATATCAAAGATATAAAGGTGATTTTTTAAGGATTAAATTAACCTGAATTAGAAAGTCATTTAAGGGTGCTTAAATGAAACTTTGCCTTTGTGTTTAAGGCAAAGTATCACTTAACAAACAGTTAACAGTAAAATTTACATTTCCTCACAATCTGTTTCAGTTCCTACTTTATTTATATAATACAATGAAAAAAAATAAAAGAGGTCATTTTATCCCTTCAATCAAGTACTATGATGAAAAATGTGTTGTTTAAAGAAAAAAAGAAAAAGGTGAAACTAAATTTCTAAGGTATTTGTTATGTAAAAATTCATTATTAATAGTTCATTAAAACCTTTTACTTTCACAGGAGATGCCCAGTATATTTTAAGGAAGAGGAATATAAAGGAAATCTAGTATGCTTCCTTTTTTTTTTCCATGAAGACTATTTGAATTAAATTTTCTTTGCCTCTTAAAAAAGAACACCTGTTCTTGCATAACGTGACCATACCAGAAATTCTGAGAAGGCAACAAGAAGCAAAAGCTGGAAATAGCTATTTCACAGTAGGTAATCATACCTCAGGATGTAGCTACTATACAAAGTTTATACTTGGATAATCCTGGATGGGAATAAAGGTGGGTGGTAACAGCCTGAAAAACCCATTACCATACAGGCCTTAGCATCATGAATGGCTTTCTTCATCAGGATCTGAAGTTACTATCTCTGACCACATTGCACAGAAGAGCCAATAAGAATTTCAAAGAGAGCAATTTTCACTAAGGGAATTAAACTACACAAAAGGAACCTTCACACAGAAACTCTATCAGAAAGAAAAAAAAAAATACATAGGAAACCATGTGTTCTACATAGTAACAGAAAGCTGAATTGTATCTGGCCCCCACTTTAATAAGCTTGCCCAACATGCTGAACTGCAGCTGGAATTTTCATTGACAACAGCAATCCTGATCTGGAGGTGTGCGTGGCATAGGATTACTTGAATAAACAGTGAAGAACATTTCCAAGGACTAAACAAGAGTTTTTAAATCTCCCACCAAGAAAATAATATATGTGCATTGGATACGCAAAATTTACTCACATCGTTCAATAAGGTAGGAAATATATTAAAGTTTCTTATTTTCATGCCTGAAATTATAAAGGCTAATTAATATTTAAAAATGCAAAATAGAATATATTACACAATAGATTGATAGAAATCTATAATTTTCCAGCCATGGGGAAAGTTGAAACATAGTCTTCATTGAAACTTGAAGATATAAACACATTGTGAGAATACTATGAAAAAGAAATTAGTAAACTAAATGCATAAAGCTATTAAACTATATAGTATGAAACATTTTATAAAATGTAAACAAATGGAACTCCCACTAAGATTAGTTAGATGTGTTAGCTATATAATTCTTTCCTTCCCTAAAGTATATGAAGAAGTTTCCTTCTGACTTTCTTGCTAGAAATTTCAAACAATTTTTAATATTAATTATAAAAGAAAAAATAACACTAATAATTGACTTTACTGAGTTTGAGGATCTCAAGGTATGCAACTATTCCTACATAATTTGACAATTTTTTGTTTTAACAACACATTTCTGTATCTTTATGGCCTTCCTAATAAAAATCAGACATAAAATTTTTCTTTTTAAAATAACAAATCTTTAAAAAAACCAAATCTCTAAAAAAACAAATCATATTCCTATATGTTAATTAATTATGAATATCAGAAGATCTGAAATTTTATAACCTTAGTGAATAGCTACAAAATTGTAATCAAGTGCTATTAAAATGTTTTAGAGTATTCAATAGAACTTTAATCATATCTAATATTTCAAAATCAAAAGGATTTGAGACACAAACTTTTTAATACAGAAAACATTTAGGATAAAGAGATTATATGATTATGTTCATTGTTATCTAGCAATAAGATCTAAGTGCAAAAAAACTATGATTGTTTATATATGTTTTAATTTTTACATGTGTTTTGAATATTTTAATTATTTTGACCTAATTTCTTTTTAACTCACTTCATTTCAGGGCTCTGAAGCTACTGACCATGATCAGCCCAGCCTGGAGCATTTTCCTCATTGGGACTAAAATTGGTCTGTTCCTTCAGGTGGCGTCTCTATCAGTTATGGCTAAATCCTGTCCATCTGTGTGCCGCTGTGATGCAGGTTTCATTTACTGTAATGATCGTTTTCTGACATCCATTCCAACAGGAATACCAGAGGATGCTACAACTCTCTATCTTCAGAACAACCAAATAAATAATGCTGGTATTCCTTCAGATTTGAAAAACTTGCTAAAAGTAGAAAGAATATACCTGTATCACAATAGTTTAGATGAATTTCCTACCAACCTCCCAAAGTATGTAAAAGAGTTACATTTGCAAGAAAATAACATAAGGACTATCACTTATGATTCACTTTCAAAAATTCCTTATCTGGAAGAATTACATTTAGATGATAACTCCGTCTCTGCTGTTAGCATTGAAGAGGGGGCATTCCGAGACAGCAATTATCTCCGACTGCTTTTCCTATCCCGTAATCACCTTAGTACAATTCCCTGGGGTTTGCCCAAGACCATAGAAGAACTACGCTTGGATGATAATCGCATATCCACCATTTCATCACCATCTCTTCAAGGTCTCACTAGCCTAAAACGCCTGGTTTTAGATGGAAACCTGTTGAACAACCATGGTTTAGGTGATAAAGTTTTCTTCAATTTAGTCAACTTAACAGAACTGTCACTGGTGCGGAATTCACTGACTGCTGCACCAGTAAACCTTCCAGGAACAAACCTAAGGAAACTATATCTTCAAGATAATCACATCAACCGGGTACCCCCAAAAGCATTTTCTTATCTAAGGCAGCTGTATCGACTTGATATGTCCAATAATAACCTAAGTAATTTACCTAAGGGTATCTTTGATGATTTGGACAATATAACCCAACTGATTCTTCGCAACAATCCCTGGTATTGTGGATGCAAGATGAAATGGGTACGTGACTGGTTACAGTCATTACCTGTAAAGGTCAATGTGCGTGGACTCATGTGCCAAGCACCAGAAAAAGTTCGAGGGATGGCTATCAAGGATCTCAATGCAGAATTATTTGATTGTAAGGACAGTGCAGTTGCAAGCACCATACAGATAACCACTGCAATACCAAACACAATGTTTCCTGCTCAAGGACAATGGCCAGCTCCAGTGACCAAGCAACCAGATGTTAAGAACCCCAAGTTCTCTAAGGATCAGCGAACCACAGGAAGCCCAGCAAGAAAAACAATTATAATTACTGTGAAATCTGTCACCTCTGACACAATTCATATCTCTTGGAAACTTGTCCTACCTATGACTGCATTAAGACTCAGTTGGCTCAAACTGGGTCACAGTCCTGCATTTGGATCTATAACAGAAACAATTGTAACAGGGGAACGCAGTGAATACTTGGTCACAGCGCTGGAGCCTGATTCACCCTATCGAGTCTGCATGGTTCCCATGGAAACCAGTAACCTCTACCTATTTGATGAAACTCCTGTTTGTATTGAAACTGAAACTGCTCCCCTTAGAATGTACAACCCTACAACCACCCTTAATCGAGAGCAAGAGAAAGAACCATACAAAAACCCCAATTTACCATTGGCTGCCATCATAGGTGGGGCTGTAGCTCTGGTGGCCATTGCCCTTCTTGCTTTAGTGTGCTGGTATGTGCATAGGAATGGCTCACTCTTCTCAAGGAACTGTGCATACAGTAAAGGGAGGAGAAGAAAGGATGACTATGCGGAAGCTGGCACTAAGAAGGACAACTCTATCCTGGAAATCAGGGAGACATCTTTTCAGATGTTGCCAATAACCAATGAACCAATCTCAAAGGAGGAATTTGTAATACACACCATATTTCCTCCTAATGGAATGAATCTGTATAAAAACAATCACAGTGAAAGCAGTAGTAACCGAAGCTACGGAGACTACAGAGATAGTGGTATTCCAGACTCGGATCATTCACACTCATGATGCTGGAGGACTCACAGCAGACTGTTTGGTTTTTTTTAACCTAAGGGAGGTGATGGTAGGAAACCTGTTCTACTGCAAAAACACTGGAAAAAGAGACTGGAAAAAAAAGCAATGTACTGTACATTTGCCATATAATTTATATTTAAGAACTTTTTATTAAAAGTTTCAAATTTCAGGTTACTGCTGCGATTGATGTAGTGGAGATGCCTGAACACAAGTCTATATTTTAGTATTTTTTAGTAATTTGTACTGTATTTTCCTTGCAAATATTGAAGTTATAAATCATTTACTTTGTGTTCTACTGAGTAAGATGACTTGTTGACTGTGAAAGTGAATTTTCTTGCTGTGTTGAACAATCAGGACTGCATTCACATGAGATCCTTGTAGTATAAGCACAGGCCATTTTTCACTTTGGTATTAATAAAATGTAAAAAAAAAACCTGGCTGAATGAGAAAAATTGAATTTAAAAAAATAGTTATGAAATAATGTTCCAATTATTAAATTTGTATTATCCCAGTGGTATTCAATAAATCAAAATATGTGAAGTAATGGGCAATATCAAACTTGCTGCATATCTCCATTTGCTTTAAGCAAAGTAGATATCCTTAAGAAAGTAAACATATCTTCTGAACTGAATACATCAGCTGGCATAAAAGCAGTGGGAAGTCGGTTGTTAAAGCCAGTGATTGTTAGCAAAGCTTTGAGGGTAAAGAATTTAACCAAAACAATAATGTAAGTGTGTTAGGGGGAAAATATATACTTAGGAAAACATGAAAACTTAGACTTGCACAGCATAATAAACATAAATACCAGAATTACATTTGGTGTTGCCTGTTCCACATTGGTTTTTGAAAACTGAGCTCTAGACACATAACTGTTAGTGTTTATGATGCCTTTACCACAAAAGATATCAAAGAGAAACCCATACATACTAAAAAGGTAGTATAATCATAAGCAAGTCCCCTCAACAGTTCAGCAAAAGTAGTACTTTAAATAAGTGAAGATTTAAAAGAAAAATAAATGCTAAAGATCAAATTCAGATCTCTGGTTTATATGAAATGCTTTAACACTGTACATAAATGTTTACTTTCACAGAATACTGCCCATTACTGTCACAGTTTTCCAGATATTACATAATGAACTAGTAATGTAACGTTTCTTTCTAGCTTCCTACCGAATTGTGAGCTATTACTTGTTTATAAAACATCACTTTTCTGTTGCCATGACTTTTTTTTCCAACAAAAAACCAAAGTGCATTGTACGCCCTTTGGCCAGTCTTGTATGTGCCTTGATCCAACGCTACATGTATTCAGCTTTTAAAACTCGACAGACAAATTTTTCATAACTACTCAAATATGAAAAATTATGGTCTTATTGCTGAATAAAACAAAAAAAGTACAAAATAATCGTGCTTGCTTTTTCGGGATTATGTTACTATCACTAAAGTAGCAAATGGCCCAGCACATTAGTCTAAGCACCCTCATGTATTTTTCTAGGCATAAAAATAAACGTTGGCTACAAATTTAAAAGAAAAAGTGGTATCTTGATCTTGTGTATCATTTTACTTCAAAGAGTTCAATATTTTGGCATAAGTTAACTTTCTAAGTCTTTCGGAGTACTAAAATTTTACTTATTTGCTCCATAGATAGTAAACTTAAGAAGTGGCTTTGTGACCTTTCCATCTTGTATGCCCTTCTGTCATTGCTGTGGTGCTCTTTAAGGTGGTTTTGAAAAATGAATATTTAATAGCTTTTTGATAGTGTGAGTTGGCATCAATGAATTAGAGATTTCAGGATCTAAAAGTTTCTCGGTATACACTTAGTAACAAGTCACTTATTTTCTATAACTTATTTTCCTTATCTATAAAATAGGGCTATTGCAACCAACTTCCCAGGGTCGTTATAAGGATTAAATGAGATAATGTTCATGAAAACTGCACAATGTTACTGTGGTTATAGTTTTTGTAAGTAGTTTTGTGTTCTTAAAAATTTGCTGGATATCACTACTTCTGCTACATTACTAACAAGTATCTCCAACTGCCTGTGAAATCTCATTCATTATTTAGTTGCCGTCTTCAAATGTTTTCCATCACTTTCTCTTTGGATTTCCTGCTATGGAGGTTTTCTATGAATAAGCTAGCAAAGACAAAAGTGATTAACATTAAATATAGAAAAATTTTTCAAAAGGAAGTTTGAGTTTGCTTCCAGAGATCTGAGTAGATCAGCTACAGTTATGCCAGAAGTCAAGGAAAAAGCTAATTGTTACATAAAGACTGTACAATTTATGTAGTTATGAAATGTTAAAATGAAATGGAGAATTTATGAAAAATCAAAAAACAAGAGCTATCTTTTCCAGTTGGAAAAGATATCTTTCATGCCTTTTATGAGCACAGACTGTATGTATTTTGATTATTTTACCTGGAACAAAACAGAAAGATGTTTTACACTAACGAAACAGAAAAGCACTAAAAAGATGAAAGTCTATTCTTCACCTGGGATTTGCTCTGAAAATTAAATGCTTTGTCAAAAATATACTCTTCCTACAAAATGATGAAACACAAATCTCCAACTTAAATGACAATAAATTATAGATGGATTTGCATATATCCCAAATTAACTGTTTATAATTTACTCTGAAATTATGGGGTAGAAAGTCTAATCCTGTATGTATAGCATATAGATTAAACAAGAATTAAATCAGGGAAGCTGAGAGAGAGATTTTAAAAAAAGTACTTCCCTAAAAAGTTTGACAAAAATTAAAAACTTGTTTTGGATATAGCCACGTCTAACTGCATTATCTTTTATAAAAAAGTTTTTTTAAGTTTATTTATAGTTAAGTTTATTATTTATTTAAGTTTATTTATTTTTTAAGTTTATTTATAAAAAAGTTTTCCCCTGGGTTCAACTAGAAAAAAAACGCTTCTGTTTACTATGATTTCTGACAAAAGTATATTTTATAGCTACATGTCAATGTGCCAGTTTTCATAAGGAATCAAGAGACTCACATGCTTTAAAGCAACTGAACAATGGGTGTTAAAGGTGAGTTACTTTTATATGAGCTCATCTGCTGCTGAAGACAGTAGTGGTATTTAAAATTCTAATTCCTTTCTCATCTCTAGCATGATTATCAAATCTTAATTTAGCAAATTTGTGATATCAAAACTACTATATGTTTTAGATTTTTGGTTAAATTGCAAGATTCATACTTATCAATCAACTTCTTAAGAACTTCAAAGTTCTCTACATATAATCTCCCACAGTCAATGACTTTTACTGACTAGTTTCTGCATTGTAAATAGTGGAAGCCTTGCAAAGAGCCTTGCACAGAGTAGCAAAAGTCACCATGAGAAAATACTAGGATATAAAAGAAGGATCAAGGTATAAAAAATGAAGTGGATACCAGGAAACATATTTGTTGACTTCATGAATAACATGGGGTGTAGAGATAGGGATCTACAGTAAGAACAGAGAGCATAAATAATGGGAGAAAAGTAATTGAGAGGCACATGAGGTGTTGTCCAAGTCATGGCTATCACTCTGAGATGAATTCAGTAACTGTTGTGATTAAGTAGCTGGAGTTTTAGATCACCAACAAGGAGAAAAAAGTTACTCAGAGATGGAAAAGTTTGTCTGAAGGTAATAAATATTTAGAAGACAGATCCTAAGGATATTGGAGAAATGTCACAGAGATGAGCAGAGGGAAAAGATAATAAGTTTAAGCAACGTAGATTTTAAAAAAGGAAAGTTATTAAATAATGGTGACAGAAACAGTTATGAAGTGATCTTTGAGGAGCAGAAAATTTTCAACAAATAATGGTAGCAAGAGATGCAGCAGAAAACAGGAGGTGTCAACCTCAGAGACCCGATGCCAATTAATTCAAGATGATGGGGAAAAGTGCTAAGAAAAATATCAATAATGCCAGAATCCAAACCTGGCAACCAAAATTAAAGGATTACTTCAATAAAGGACCCAGTGGACACAGGACATGTGCCAGAAAGGAGGTCAGATTCTCAGATGGAAAAAGACTTAAAGCAGAAAAGGAGAGCAGAGGAAGGCACTAAATTCTAAACAGATCAAAGTTAAATAGATGTTGATCATAAGGGGTCAGTGGAAACTGCTATTGTAAATAGTATCAACATTCTGAACAAGAATGAAAGGAAAACAAAATTATCCTTACTCTATTCTTTGAATATCAAAAAAAGAATTAAATACAACTTTATCTCAAAATATACACTGAGGTAGAATTTCTACCCATCCACACAACTTTTTACCAGCCTTTCTCATAAGTATCATAAAATTCCATATGAAGGGATCAAGTAAATCACATTATATAACAGCCCATTTCCTACCCCCATTTAATTTTTATAATATATGGATGAAATGAGATTAGAAATGAACTTTAGGACTGACTTGAAAGATTTTCTTTTTTAAGAGGCTTCAAAAGGAAGTATGTAGCCACAGGGGTGTGGAAGTTGGGGATAATGGGATTTTACAGAATGATTGTATGGACACAAAAGCAGTTCTTCTTTTACAATGCCAGAGTGTCTGGAGTGGAGGTGGGGCAGTCTAGGAAATTACTACCCAAAGTAATTACCCTTCTGAACATACACCAGGGCTCTGATAATTCTGACATTACAAAATTAAGGCTAGGTCATATCAATGTTGCACTAAAAATCATGGAGTCACTTCTGGAATTCCACATTTTAATGTCCAAGATTTGAGGAATAATGTTAATTTTAGAAAAAAGGCTACAAAAACCAGAAATCTAATAAAATTCTCTTTTAAAAATATGTTCTATGAACATTATGCATATAGCAGTCTTAATAAATGTCTGGAGATTAAGCTGCTATTGTAAGACACTACCATTTGTTGAGGATTTTGTACAGTGCTAAGTATTTTATATATTTAATCTCACCTAACTCACACAATAACTTTTCAGATACGAATTTTTTTCTATGCAGTAAATTCAAACAGAAATTATCTGTATTTTTCAGATGAGCAAACTAATATTATAAAGGTCATGGAACTATTTTAGTCATTCAACAATAACAATAGTTTATTGAGTTGCTGTTCAATAATTGTGCTTGGGTCTATGTATGCAACAGTCAACCAGGAAAATATGGACAATACAATTAATATGTTTGGATAGGTAGCAATTCAGATATTAATGAAAAACCAGATGAATATAATGTGAAAAGCAGATGGCATTAAAAAGAAAAAAAAAGGAAAAATATACTGGTACCAATGAACAAAAGAGAATCTATCTATCCATACTGTGTGGCAAAGGAAAACCTCAGACCTGAGGAACAGTCATGTGACTAGTAAGCACTAGAAACAGAATGTGTTCATATTTCAAGGAGGGAAAAAGCTTTGTGAGGCTAAGGATTAAAAAGAATGTGAGGGTGACTCGGTTCAGGGAAGAAGACAGAAATGAGATCTGAGAGACAGCCTGGGACTAGATCACACAAGGTCTTTTAGGACAAGGACAAGAGACTGGACTTCATCAGTACAAAAGAGAGACATTAGACAGTTTTTAAAAGGATAGTGTACAAGAGAAGGAAAATGATGCTGGGAATCAGACTATCAGGATTCAATTGTAGTAAAATCTCTCTTGTGACTTTATGAAGAAACAGGATGGTGGTAGTGAGAAGAAAGCAGGAGTAGGGAGATACCACATATGTTTTGGAGATTCCTTTATAGTTACATAGTAAGTGGTGGAACAAGGATTCTGTCTGCCCCTGAAGTTTGAGTTCTTTAACACTTGCTTTAAATAGTGAGCAGAAATATTTTTCAATAACTTTAAAAAGAATTTTGAGTCCAGAAAAAATATCACTTCTTTTATTATAGTGCATTTTAAGGATTAAAACTCAAAATATTTGAATGTGGCAAATGCAAAATTTCTCCCAAAGCTTATAGACTCCTGTCCCATGATACTTAACAATGACTATTGGTGGTAAATCATTAATGGCTACAAAGTATCCTGAAAATAACACTTATCTTTCTTGAGTGTTCCATAAATTTAATTTCAGAGTTGGAAGACAAGCCTTACTATTTTGAGTTCATGATCCTTTTTTGTCTTCTAAGAGCCAGAATGGAAGTTCCAGATCACTGAAACTTCATGTTTGGTGCCAACTAAAGACATAAAACCCATTAGTACTATGACCTAGTCTACAAAGGTAAAAAAAAATTCCAAGATCATTTAATATTTTTAACAATTATTTATCTTCAAAAATAATATTTGAATTATTTAAATCCTTTATTTGGAGTATACCTACCCGACATATACAAATACAGATACGTACTAGAAACTTAATTTTACTCCACACTTTGAGGCAATATGTCATAGAGACTCTGAGCTAGCTAAAAGAGATTTTATGAACTTTAGTGAGGTACACTAACATCATATTTTAAAAAAATTAATACACTCATTGTCTTAACACAAAATTTTTAAAAAATTATAGCTTAACTCTAGCTAGTTTATAAGTTTTTTATGTTCATAATAGAAAAACATGTAACTAGACTATGTATTAAAATGTTTCTAATTTGATATTAAATATGCTTATAATTACTAAGCTATATGTCAATCATAGCACTCACCATACAAGAATTAAATGTTACCTTTATTGTTGTTACTATCTAATATGCCTATCTATTATCTAGTATACTAAATATTTTACTTATGTGTTATTACTCGTATATTCTCCATGAAGGTAAGGAATTTTGTCCCCAGCTGCATCAGTGCTAAATCACTCCAAACTACAGAATAATGCCTGGCATCTAACAGATGCTCAAAAAAAAAAAAAAAAAAAAAAAGAAAAAAGGTGGATGAGTGAATAAAAGAATGAATGAGCTTCAAGGATTGTAGCACTNCTAACAGATGCTCAAAAAAAAAAAAAAAAAAAAAAAGAAAATAGGTGGATGAGTGAATAAAAGAATGAATGAGCTTCAAGGATTGTAGCACTGAGTATTATCTAGTATAACTTTTGTGAAGCTTCATGTAAACTCAACCATTAAACAAATTTAGGCAATTATAACCATCTTCATGGTAACTAGCACAGACTATTTACTAAGAATTCACATCCATTATGTCCTTTACTTCTTTACTTTCTAATTCATAAAAGAAACTGAAGGTGATATATTTTATGCAACTCACATACTATCATAGGTATAAGTGGTAGAGTAGAAATGGGTTGTCAAAAAACAACTTGATTTCAACTATAAATATCTTAATTCCATCTTTTGTATTTCCTATGTTTCTCTCTTCATGGTGACATGCTGACTCTAAGTGTGTAAAACAAAATATACTAGGGCACTCTATTAAAATACATGTACAATTGCTATTTGAGATGATTTTTTAGAGCATTGCCTTTAATTAGACAGATCTGGATTTACGTAAGTTTCTGCCACTTACTTGGGCTATAGCCCTGGGCAATTTATCCAACCTTTCTAAACCTCAGTTTCACCTTCTGTAAAATGGGATAATAATAGTGTCTCTCTAATTATAAGGAATAAATTACATATTTCAAATTGAGTACTTAACTCAGACCTGGCTCTTAGTAAATTCCCAGTAAATTTTATTTTCACCTTGATGATGAAAAAACATTTTCATAGTATCTGTTACCAGAACTGTCATTTAAACAGAGGGTGACAAAAATGGGAAAGGGGGAAGCAAGATTAAAAACTCTTATCTAAATTTCTACTTTTTCTCATACCCTGCACTAATTTTAAAGAAGCAAATAATAATAAAGGCATAATTTTCCCTCCCCACAAAACAGAACTATCTTCTTTATATTTTCAAGAATCCCAATAAAATTTTTTGTTGTGTAAGTGCAAATATCTAAATAGTTACTTGTCTAAGTCAAAGTCCAAAGTTACTGATATAGTGTACCATGCACATTTCAGATGAATTATCTCCTGCTAGTGGGAATCATTTTAATGGAAGAGCAAATTCTAACCAACCAACAAAGCACGTCTATCTCAGACAAGTACAGTTCTCTGTTAAACGCAAAAAACTGCACAATACAGGCTATTATTGTTAAGTTATGAATAGTTATATATGAAGTTATAATAGTTATGAATCTAAGTTAGCTTGCTTTGAAAAAGAAGAAGGGAGGAGGGAAGAGAAAAGAGGGAATAAGAGGAGGAGATGGAGAACAAAGAGGAGGAGTAGGAGCTTCCCTGACTTCATAAGTACATTTAAACAGAAAACACATTCTTAATGCCTTGTTTATCAGTTATGAACTTTTTCAAGGTACAAGAATTTAGTTAACTTTTTTCTTCAGAAAAATTCTCATTGATGGGTGCAATTTAAGAGTGAAATTTATATTTAATATTTATTATAGTGCAACAGTATTACCTAGAACAAATGTGATTGTTCACAGCACATTAAACTTTCTCACCTCCTCAGATAAATTTCACAACCTACTTTCCAATTCTTTATCTTCCTTTAGAAGTTTTAGACATAAAGGTATCAGTAGAAGTCATTAAAACCAATTAGTGCTTCACCCTCCTTTTGAGACAAGAGGGAGAAAGTGAAGCAGTTCAAACAAAATCTTTAATAATAAATGCTTGAAAGTAAATTTATACAAAATTTCAAAGTAAAGGAAAGCATTTACTTGTGACAAAATTATGTGCATGCGATATTAAATGCTCAAATGAAGGAAGTATAACTTCTTACCAAATATTCACAAAATACATAGTTACCCAACTATACTATATTTTACTGTAAGTGTCAGACTTGTAATATAGACTCTGTTTTAATCAAATTCGGTATAGTAGAAGTCTCTTATGAGACTCTTTTTTTAACTAAGTTCAGCTTTTAAATAAAAAAAGTTAATAATTGCTATTATTAGTAATAATGATGATGATAAGCTCATAAAAACTATAAAAAATAATTTGGAGTTTAGATCATTCTAATAGGGGAATTTTGTGGATACCAAATACCCATGCTTTGACATAGGGTATAGAGAGTGTCAATGTGTCTAAGTGGTTCTTCATGATGGTATGAGTTTTTGTTTCAGGACAAAAGCACACCTCCCGATTAGTGATGTCAGAAAAACTTGAGTATACATTCTTTAACCTTTCCAGTTAGCCACCAAGGAACATTCCTGTATTTTTGGTGTCAATAACAGGATAATGTAGAGAGAGTGTGTATATGAGAATGTCTTGCTGTTTCTGGGGTTTGGAATGCTGCACTTTCTTCCAGAGAATTATTTTCTGGGAAGAGAAATCTCTGGCAGGGCTCCCGGGAACCTGTGCTTATCTTCTTTAACCACTCTGCACTTCTCCCACTCATACAGAATAATGATCCTGTGCTCTACTTTCAACCACTCTCTAGCAGGTAACAGGGTAACAAACATATTCTTTAAAAATCTGTCTATAATAAGCAATTCCGTATTTGAGAATATCTTTTAAAACTTAGCATTGACACCAAAGTGTTTTCATGCATGTACTAAGAGTAAACATTATTTACTGTAGACATTAAAGGGTTATAAATTTACCCTCCAGAGAGTTCCAAGCAACTACTGCTATTTGTACAAAATACTAGAGAGAAGACACACGATATCATCATATCCAAGTTAAATCATTCTTTCACCCAGGATAGTGGTTAAGAACATAGAGTTTTGGAGTTGAGCCAACTAAACTACAAACCGTACTGGTTCAACCACTAGCAAGGTAATTTGGGGCAAATTACTTAACCTCTCTAAACTTGCCTTTCTTAAGCATACTTTATAGGATTGGTAGATACATTTAACGTATATAAAATGTTTAGTATAGTAGCGTTTGACACCTCAGTAAGTATGCAGCATTTAATGTGGCTATTGGCAATATATTCCAAGGGTAAGTTGTATAGATTCTGAAATCTAACTTCTTATATTCAAAGTCAAGTTATTTGGCACTGGGAAAATTATTTTACCTCTCTATATTAATGTTAGACAATACGTGAAAAAGATTTAAGAATGCTTTGCACAATGCTAGTGCTCAATGATTTTTAAAAATTATCTCAACTAAAATCTCATAGAAGCTAAAATTTAAGACGCTTATGAGAGCAATTTTGTCTTCTGATAGTCGAGTTGACCCAGGTATAGGAATAAATGAACACTACCAACTAAATCCACATCCATAAACTTTCCTATATACTATTATGCACCTATATATTGATCAAGTGTAGGCTCCCTACTTTCAGGTTTCCGACTTGTCCAATGATACAAATCACTTAGAGATTGTGACTGAGCAGGTTTAGGGTGAGGTCTTGGAATCTTGGAGTTAAATATTCCAAGGCCCTACCTCACCAGTTTTGGGGTGGGGCCTTCGATATATAAGCAGCTTCCCAGGTGACTCCCACATCTAAGTAGGTTTAGACACCTTGAATTAGTTGAAGCTGTACCCAAACTCAAACCCTAAGAAGATTATCTAGCAATCACCCCAACTGAACTAAATTACTGTTTTATAATAACTATTGAACAGAAATGCTAATTTTGAACAGAAAGTGTTAATTTTTTTTAATTCAGCAAATATTTTATTGAGTATCCATCAGTACCAAATTTTTATTGAGCATATATTAGAGCACAACTCACAAAACAGTATGTGAAAGTTAATGGAAAATCACAACTATCATTAAAATTTAACACCATTTGACACTGTCAAAAGGAAATTGAAGAAAACAAAAAAGAATGGAAAGGTATCACATGTTCATAAATTAGAAAAATAAAAATGCTAATATGGACATATTACCTAAACCAATTTACAGATTCAACATAGTAAGTATCAAAATCCCAATAATCTTTTTCAAGGATACTGAACAATTATAAAACTTATACCATAAAAATTCTGAATAGCCAAATTTCTCCCAAATAAATGAAGAAAAATGTAGGAATCATACATCCTGACTTCAAATCATACTATACAAGGACAGGACTGAAAACAATATAATACCAGAACAAAAACACAAACACAGAACAGTGGAGTAGAATAAAGAGTCCAGATATAAACCCATGCAAATATGGGCAGTTAATCTTTGAAAAGGAGTCATCACCAAACAATGGAGAAAAGAAAACCTTTTTAACAAGTGGTGTTGGGAAACTTGGACAGCCACATACAAAAGGATAGGGAAGGGAAGGGAAAGGAAGTGAAGGAGAGGAGAGAGGAGGGGAGGGGAGGGGAGGGGAAGAGAAGGGAGGCAGAAGGGAAGGGAGTGGAGGGGAGTCAGAAAAGAGGGGAGGGGAGGCAAAGAGAAGGGAAGGGGAAGGAGAAGGAGAAAGGTAAGGGAAAAAGAAAGGGAAGAAAAGGAAAGGAAGAAATGGGACTAGATAATTGCTTAACTTCACTCATAAAAATTAATTCAGAATGGATTAAAGGGGCTTCCCTGGTGGTGCAAGAGGTTAAGGACCGCATTATGAGGCATCCACAGTCACTGCAGCATGAGTTTGATCCCAGGCCAGGGAGGGGACCCACATAGCACAGCAGATCTTTCCTGCCTCACCCACTGCTCCCCTCAGCAGTGTGTTTCAGTCAATCTGCCTGTTCTATTCTCTACTGTGTCTCTGGTGAATCATCTCACCCCACCCCCACACCTCTGGTCTACACCCCAGTTTTTGTATGCATTAATAAATACATCTTTGAAAAAAATGGATTAAAGACTTGGATATAAGACCTGAAACTACATAAAATACATAAAAAAAAGAGATGATATATTCCTGGACAACAACTTCAAAGACATATTTGGGAATAACTCTGAAGACTAGGGAAATAAAAGCAAAAAATTTAAAAAGCAGCATACAGCAAACTCAAAAGCCTTCGTGCTACAAAAGGAATTACCCCAAAAATAAAAAGGCAGCATATGGACTAGGAAAAGATATTTGCACATATTAATTCCAAAATATATAAAAAATTCATACATGTGAATAAAACAACAACCCAATTGAAAAATGAGCAAATGGCCTAAATAAACACTTCACAGAAGTAGACATTAAATGGCCTCAAGGTATACGAAAAAATGCTCAGTATCACTCATTAGAAAGGAAATGGAAATCAAAACCACAATGAGGTATCACCTCACCCCTGTGAGAATGGGTAATGTCAAATAGACGGGAAACATCAACTATTGCCAAGGATGTAGAGAAAAATGAATGCTCTTCACTGTTGGTAGGAAATAGCACAGTATATATGGAAATTCCTCAAAAAAATGTGAAAATATTAAATGATCCAGAATACTACTTGTAGAATATGAAAACGCTAATATGAAAATTTTTATATACTCCCCTGTTTATAATTATAACATCATTATGCACAAAAGCCAAGTCATGAAACCAGCCTGCATGCCCAAAGACTGGTGACTCGATAAAGAAAATAAGGAATATATATTCAATAGAGTACTATTCAGTTATTTAAAAAGATAAAATTATGCTTCTGAGGCCAAAATGGATAGATATTAAAGTGATTATACTAAGTGAAACCATGTCAGAAAGTAAAAGTTAATGGATGGTTTCACTTATCTGTAGCGTATTAATAATGAAAGAAAATAAACTGGCAAACAATTCTTAGACTGTGGAAAATACACTGGTTACCAGAGGGGATGAGTTGGGGGAGACAAAAGAGAGAGTAGGGGAGTGAAGGTGATAGGGTATTGGCATTAGAACTTTGGTAGGGTGCGTGAAGCATGTGCACATATGGAAGTATTAAGTTGTACTCCCAAAATTATATAGTTATGTAAAATATTGGCAAATTAATAAAAGTTGAGAGGTGACAGTGGCAAGCAGAAAGGAAGTGCATACTTGGCAAAGACATATAATTACATGTTACTATTTGTCCTGAGGAATTCAGAAATTATTGGGACAAGTGTCTGTTGCTCAAGAGATCTGGTTTGTCAAGAAATCTTCTATGAATAAGAGACATTCTGTGAGGGAGGGGAGGAAAAGGGATTAAAACAGGGGAGAGAAGATCAGGATTATGTTGACGATTCATGGGTGAACTGGTGGTGGGAATTTTACAGGGAATACATAATGATGTAAAAGATATAAATAAAAATTTATAAACTATAAAAAGTTGAAAAGTAAAAAAAAAAGAAATCTTCTACATTTATTTATGACATTGCTGCCATTGCTAATGGACTAAAATGCAGAAAATTTAAAAATACCCAAATAAAAATTCACTGCAAAAAGAATTTAAAAGGAGGGCCTTATGGTGGTACAGGGATTAAAGTAACAGTGCTATCAAGCTATCACCAGTCACTGCCACCCGAGTTCCATACCTGGCCAGGGAGCTGACCCATATGGTATAGCAGACCTCTCCTGTCTCACTCACTGCTTGCCTCAGCAGTGTATTTCACTACTCTGTCTATTCTGCTCCTTACTCGGTTCTTTTCTGTTCCCTACTCTATCTCCAGTGAATCCTCTCACCTCTGGCCTAGACCCCAGTTTTTGTACATGAAAAAATAAAATAAATCTTAAATAAAAAAAGTAAAGGGCATAAATAGTTTTTCTTTTGATCCTTCTGATCATTAGACTTTAGAAACAAATTATAATGTATCTCTCATAAGTAACATTAGCACAAACTTGGATTTTAATTTTTTTCAAGAAAATGATAAAAAGAAAGAAGCTTTTATTCTTCTAACCCCCCTACATCCACCAAACAATGAGCAACTTCTACAATTGAGGAATCTGGGCAATCTGGAATCTACATCCTAGAAGAAATAGAAGAATTAATAATTATGTAAGGAAATTGTGGGCAATGGCACCAAAAATAGCACTATTATTCTACTAAATGAAAAACATACATAAAGTACAGGATAGCAAATGGGCATATGTTTCAACAATTATATTTTAGTATGTTCAAGAATTTTTTCTGTTTAAGTTCTAAGGTAGAACAGTGAAACCATCAGGTAATTCTCTGTAATCTCTTGGTTTAGGGAGTTACTAACTACATGAATCAATTTGAAATAAAACAGATTTAAATGCAATCATTATAGCTATTCAAATATTACTGGTCCATAAAAGAATGACAGAGCCTCTACTAGGTGTTACTTAAAATATGATAAAGGAAGCAGGCACAAAATTTCAAGTTTTTCAGTTTTCTCTTTCCCCAAGGATTAGGAAAATAAAAGGCCATTTAGAACTGTTACAAATAAACCTAAGTGGTTATTTTGGAGTGGTAAAATAACAGGTATATATTTTTTCTGTTAATTTTTCTTATTTTTCCAAATTTCCTAATTAAAAAATACTATATTGATTTGTATGACTAAGAAAAATAATTCCTTTACTTGAGGAGATTAGCCAAAAAAACAACTTTATTTAAATATTACAATGAGGCCATTTAAAAACCTTGTCCTTGAAGAGTCTGAATCTGTTTTTCTTCAAATAAAATTTGTCCTGGATACTCCTCAATTAGCCCAATAAAACAAAACATAAGAAGAAATAAAAAATACAAGGAGTGAAATTCCATGTAATACTTCCAAACATAGATTTTCAAAAGAAGGGTTCACACTAGGAATGCTAACTTATAATAATAAGTTTCACCTCCTCTTGTTCATCTGATGTGTAATCCAAACACACAAAAAACCCAGTGAAGACAGGCATATAAAATATGTTTAGCCCTCCTGAGCATAAGAAAGCCAATCTTTTACTGGATTGTTGTTCAGAGTAAAAGATATAACAACTGACAGACTAGTGCTCACTCTTTTACACTTTCTATATTCAATTACCCACTTCCCATTTATTTTTATCTTATTTCTCTTAGCTTTGGCTATCTCCACAATCAAGTCTTTTAGGAGGCACTCCAAAGTATTGTTATTTCCATAAATTTGAAAAGAAACAATTGTGGAACTATGGAGAATATGTGAAGGAAATCTATGCAGCCTCCCTTACAGACAAACATAGGCGTATCCTAGAGTCAATTTACAAGATTTGTTAAGGAATACTGCAGTTATTAAATAGATTCAGTCATTTTCCTTCAGTCTTTATCAAATTTCCTTGAGCACATACTGATAAGTCTAATTTTCCTGTCTTAATGGTTTAAGGACAATAAGTTTCCACAAAGCAAAAGTTCTCTAGTAAGTCTTTAAAAATAATGACTATGAATCTAAAAGTAATAACACATTCACAGAAAGGCATCTATCAAAATTGATTTCCAGACAATGTTTTTGGACAAAATCAGAAGATGAAAATTCTTTTAATCAAAGCCTTCAGGTATTTAAGATCCAGATCCCACTGCTGATTCAAAACTTCAGCTTACATATTTTTCAAAAAATCAACACAACAGAACTCTGCAATTCCTAATGACATGGTTCTCTGCAGTTCTCCAACTGAAAGCTGTTTGCTTCAGGTTACATATAATACAGAAACAACACAGAAGGCAAATCACAAAAATGCCACATTCATGTTCCAGTACAGAAGTTTTTTTTTTTTTTTTAAAGATTTATTTATTTATGCATACAAGCACTGGGGTACAGGCCAGAGGTATAGGGGGTGAGAGGATTCACCACAGAAAGCGGGGAGCAGAACAGGCAGATCAACGGAAGTACACTGCTGAGGGGAGCAGCGGGCACAGCAGGAGAGGTCTGCCATGCCATGTGGGTCCCCTCCCTGGCTGGAGGCAGGGATCGAACTTGTGCTGCAGTGGCTGAGGTTTGCTTTGTAGTGTGTTGCTTAACCCACTGCGCCACCAGGGAGGACCTAGAAGTTTTTATAACAGTAAGTTTACCTCTGGGTAAGCTGCCACAATCAGTATATTATAACAGCAAAAGGACTACCTTTTCTTCCTATATATCTCTTGGGCTATTCATGAGAAAGAATCATGAAACAGTTTTAATCAACATACTATAATTGAAACAGATATAACACAATTTCTTTGTCTTAGTTGTCAAAATTGTTTTCTAGGTGAACAGAGTTAACTAATTTCCAGTAAAATTATCTAAACTAGTTCAGAACTGACATCACAAATAATTCCTACCTTTCTACCACCAATATTATCATATGAAATATAACTTGTCAGAAAAGAAAAAGTAAAAATTGATACAAGTGACAAAATAATTTACAAAAGTGAATTACCCAAAGCAAAAATAATAAAGAGAAAAATGTACTGTTTTTTTCCCAAAAACTTTCAAAAGATCATTGGTAATGCTGAAGGTTTATGTGGAGTGATTGGTAGTGTAAGACTTCATATATGGGTGTCTTCTAAAAGTTTAAAAAATCTCATTTTTGTTTCCTTTTATTATTTTGATATTCTAGCATGCTAATTTACTAAGTGCAAATTTAAAACCTCAAAATAGAGCTCAGCAATTGTTATTCTAGATAATGTACAAAAGAAAAAAGTGAATTAATGAAACTGTTTTGGGCTAGAAGAAACATATTTGGAATATAACTTTCAGTTAAGATGAGACTTTTTTGTACAATATTTTTTTTGTACAATATTTGATCTCTTCTCTCAGGTGTAGTCCCCATAATGTTCCCCCCACCAAGTCACCCATGAACTCTCTCTCCTTACCCCTCCCCTGAAAAGATGAGACATGATAAACAAAGTGTCCAAGGGTAGGCAATCACAATAAAAAATAATGTAGAAGCCATTTCTATTAGAAATAAAAATTGATTTTTTTTCTATTGAATATTTTCATAACAACAAAACAAAATACTTATAAAAAACTAATGGACATGAAGCTAGTCTTCTAAGTTAAGAGAGAAGAGGGAAGGAGAGAGAGCCAAAGGGGGATGCGTATGTGTGTATGTGTGTGTGTGTATAAAATAATTTCAGAAAAGACAATATAAATCTTCCAATTTAAATTTGGTAGAATAAAATATCCTATTCTTAGAAGAGAAAAAAATACAGATAAAGTTTCATAATAATAAGCTCTCCAATGGAGGTGTTATTGTAAATGTTAACCATTATTAGTAATATGTATAGATTTCATTTCTAAATGAAATCAACTTCTTCCCTATAAAAAGTTGTGGGTAAGTCTCTCTGAAACTACTAGTAATCTCATATTTATGATTTCAAAGACTTTAAACATAGGTAAAATTCTATGTGTGGGGTGGTGAGAAGTTGCATTGACAGCTACAAGGCATGATTCAAATGTCATATTGCACTTGCATATGATATCACAATCCTACTTAATTCTTTTGAGTTTCTGGAAATATGGAGTCTTAACACAAACAGAAAATAAAATTAAGGACTGATTAATATAAGAATCTTAATCAACAACTTAATAGAAAGAAGCGTGACTATGTAAGAAATTAAATATTGGGTCAGATGCCTCTGCTTCTGTTCAGAGGTTTCTATAAATAACATTATTCCTTATAAGCTAAAAGGTACTTTTATAGCTATTAATAATCAAAACAGTTTCAGTGCTAAGTAGTTATACTCAAGATTTTTTTAAAAAGTTTATTTTGTGAAATGGAAATCACAAATATACTATATCTGTGAAACATAATGGAATAGCTTAATGAATTATTACAAAGTCAATGCACACACTCCAATTTCCAGATATTAAAAAAATAAAAAAACACTCTGAGCACTCCCGGATATCTTGTATTCACCACTTCCTAATCACAATCCTTGACCAAAGCAAATTCCTATCCTTATTTTTATAATTATCATTTCCTTACTTTGCTTAATAGTTAAATATTTCTTCATTCTATAGTTTATTTATTTTATTTTATTTATTTATTTATTTAATTGCCTATTTTGTTTCTCCTGTACCTGGACATTCTTTAAATGGAATACCACAATATATTCTTTTATGTTTGGTTTATTTCATGAAAATATTATATTTTTATAACTTATATGTCATGTAGACATGTAATTTCTTTATTTTCACTACTGTGTAAAATTCTACTTAAGCATTTTACTGTTGATGGGCATATGGGTTGCTCTAAACTGTGAACTATTACAAATAATGCAGCTATGAACTTCTTGTACATGCCTCTAAGTATATATATATATGTATATATAAATATATAGAAGTATATATAAATATAGTGGGTATATAAACTGGGAATAGATTTGCTGAGTCTCTAGATATGCAATCATCAAATTTAGTAGATGACACCACATTTTTCCAAGGTGATTGTACCCTAGGTATTATTTATAACATGCTCATAAATACGAGAATTCATTCAAACTATGAGTCATAGACTATAGACAAGGCTGCAAAATAGTTCTAGAAAGAGCTGTCAATGTAACTATAAATCTGATTGATGTGCATGGTTCCAGCTATATGGTGGGAAAATCCATGTTTATTTCCATGTCTGTGTGACTAGATTTCCATATAAATAAATGATCCTTTCAGATTGAATCAAGATAGATTGTAGAACTATTCTATTTCTGTACAATTACAATCAATCTAAGCAACTGTAGACTAAATATAGTATCTCAAAATTCTGTCTGAACTGGTGGGATGAAAGTCCAGCATGCCTAATGAGTTTTTATAATTCCTAAGTATTAGAAGCTAATGATCTGAGAGACAGTAACAGGTGCAATAAAATTTGTTACCAACCAGTAACATATCATTGGAAGGAACATATACTCAAAAAATCCATGCAAATAATGGCTCTGTCAAAACACACTTGGATAGCCACAGGATGATTATTACCATTTTAAAGGACATTTGATGTCACCTAGCTTAGAAAATTGGAAAGCAATAATTGATATACAAATCAAATCTTAAGATGCCTCTTAACCACATGATGAAAGAGCATTCACATGCCACCTTAATATTTTTTGTTATGTCCTTGAAGTTTTTATTTTAAATATTAGGAACATAATTTCCTGACCTATTTGTAAATTAAGTCTACAAAGTGGAATGAACATGTATTATAAAGGAAATCAAACAGATACAGTCAACTGTGCTAGCACATAGTCAAAAAATATCAGGAATTTAGGAAGCTATGTGGAATAACAACTAGTTGAATTGCTGCAAAATGACATGGATAGAAATTACAGTGGAAACCCTATTTCTCTGACCAGGCAGTCTGTCACATCATGCATCTAAATAAATCTTAGTATTGAAAAGTAATTACATAACATGTCAGAACAACAATTACTGAGTTTATGATTAGTGGGACATTAATAAATTGCAAGGGTTTACACAAAAAAAGAAAACTTGCTTACTGATTTTAATTTATAAGTCGATATTTAGAGAAATTACAAATCCTTCTAAACATACAGTTCATTTGTAAAATCAATTTAAAATAGTTCCATCTTTGCCAAATTTTTAATTTATAAGCCTTGAAAATAGGTCTCCAATGAAAGATGCTACCAAAAAAGCATTTCAATAGTGGAATAATGACTGTCACTATATAAGCATATATATATATATATATATATATATATATATACTCACAGCACAATGAATACTACACTACTACTTGAAGTTTAAACTTGCCCTCTTCCATATATAACTATATATGAATTTGTTAATTTTTAAATAAACTACTTTCTAGAGAATATCTTCATAAAACATTTAAGCTCCTTTGAATTTATGTCAAACTCTTTATTAATGTATTAAAACAATACTAGCCACTAACATGTAAAAGAATACACTTTATGTGCTACTCTCGAATACTGGGGTAACGAGTGGTATCATTCAAACTCAATTCAAATCACACTGCTGCTTAGTGTACAAAAGATCTTGATCTGTGAGAAGACCATCATTAGGCTCATAAACTGAGCTTAAAATTGTTCTCAAAAATGATTATAAAAACTACTTATTGAGGGCCTCCCTGGTAGTGCAAGGGCTTAAGTCTCAGCACTATGAAACTACCTACAGTACTGCAACATGTGTTCCATCCCAGACAGGGAGGTGACACACAGGACACAACAGACTTCTTTTGTCTCGCCTGTTGCTACCTCAGCAGTGTATTTCAGTAGATCTGCCCCTTCTGCTCCCCACTCGATCTCTGGTGAATCCCCTTACCACCACCACCCCCCACACACACCTCTGGCCTTCACCCCAGCTCTTGTATGCATAAATAAATAAATCTTTAAAAAGAAAAAGGAAAAACAACTACTTACTGAGCAGCCTTTTTTATAATCTCTTAAAACAAATTCAATCCTTCAATCACTGCTACACATGCATACACACACATACACACACACAGGCACAGCACTGGAAGATTGTTCATCTCTATAACTCCACCTTTCAAGGTAAAAATTACATACATTTAAAAAATAAAGACTTGGTTTGGTTAGGAAACTATACCAAATAAATTATAGGTAACTAATATGCTAACTCACAAATCCAACAGTTTTCTTTTTCCAATAATATGTCTACATCTGGGACACAGCACAATGAATACTACACTACTACTTGACGTTTAAACTTGCCCTCTTCAGAAATAAAGTAAAAAGTTGTTTCAAAAAGTGCCATGTTAAGTAGGTTTCAGTATTTCTATACTCTTCCAATAGTAGGTATTTCACCCGAGACTAAGAGGGAAAGAAACTCTTACCCCTTTTGAAAGGGGTAAGAACAACTTGGAAGATACCAGAACTAAGAAGTGTCTATTTTTTTAGTGATTATCCTCCCTTGAATTACCTTAGTAATCTCCTGGCTGGAACATAACACATCGGTCAAAATTATAATTCCAAAATACAATTAAGATTATGTCGGGTCCTCCCTGGTGGCGCAGTGGGTAAGCAACGCATTATGAAGCAAACCACAGCCACTATAGCACGAGTTCGATCCCTGCTGCCGGCCAGGGGGGTGACCCACATGGCACAGAAAACCTCTCCTGCTGTGCCTGCTGCTTCCCTCAGCAGTGTACTTCTGTTGATCTGCTTGTTCTGCTCCCCGCTCTCTGTGGTGAATCCTCTCACCCCCCACACCTCTGGCCTGTACCCCAGTGCTTGTATGCATAAATAAATAAATCTTTAAAAAAAAAAAAGATTATGTCATCACGGTGCTTTTAAAATCTCCAATATGACTTCCAATTATATTAAAATACAGACTCTTTCAATGGTCTAGTGGGCACTTTATCACCTCTCTGCTTTCATTCTTTACCATTCTTTCACTTGACTGAAGTTACAATGTAACTGAAATCACAATGGTATCTCAGAGAGGCTAACCATCTTCTTCCCGAAATAACCCCTGTCTTTCCCAAAATCTTAACAAGCTAATTGCTTCTCATCAGCTCTCTCATCAGATGACATCTGAAATGTCATCTCTTTACATGAGGCTTTCTCTGTCCACTTATAATAAAATGTGTTCACAACTCCTACCCCAGCTAATTCTCTACCTTATGTTTATCCTTATTCTCTCTCTTTTTTTTTTAAAGATTTACTTAATTATGTTTGACATCAGTTGTAGTCCCCAGGGAATTCCCACCACCATTTCACCCATGCACCATCACCTCAGACCCTTGTGCTCTTTCTGCCCTCATCCCAGTCTCTACCCTCCCCACCTCCTCCCCATGACCCCTTTGGTTTGTCTTTGTCCTTTTGTTCTTATTGTGCTTTTTGTTTGTTTGTTTTTGGCTGTAATTGTTCATTTCCTTGAGCCCTCTATTATTATTATTGTTGTAGTTGTTGTTCCTTTACCTTACTTTTTTCTTAATGGCACTTTTCTATCTAAAAATTTGTTATCCATGCATTTGTTTGTTTGCAGTTTATTTTCTGTTCTTACCACTTGATTATACTCATTTTCTAAAAAGATTTTATTTATGCATACAAGAGCTGGGGTACAGGCCAGAGTCATGGGAGGTGAGAGGATTCATCAGAGACAGAGTGGGGAGCATAACAGGCAGATCCATTGAAATACACTGCTGAGAAGAGCAACAGGCAAGGCAGGAGAGGTCTGCCATGCCATGTGAGTCCCCTCCCTGGCCAGGGATATAATTTGCACTTCAGTGGCTGCTTAAGCGCCACATTGTGGTGCTTAAACCCTTGTGCCACCAGGAAGGCCCTGATTATACTCATTGATAGAGGAGAATTTTTTCAGTATTTTTAAATCTGTATCTCTAGTACCTATAACAGCACCTGGTATGTAGTAAACACTCAATATGTATTTGATTAATTATGAAAAATTTATGTTTTGAATAGTAGAGTCGATCTGTGTTAATGTGTATTTTCTCATATATTTGAAAAAGCTATGAGGCTATGCTCATTTCCATTTCCTAATATTCTGAGTTTCCTGAGAGCAGGGGCCATGATATAGTTAGCCCCAAATCCCCACTACTTAGTCTAGTGTCTGGTACACATAATTCAATAACTACTTAAGGAATCACCTGCTGAATAAATGCATGGATGAATAGATGGATAGATGGAAGAATGAGAGTTTTGATTTTTTAGCTATTATAGTCCAAGAAAGAATGGCTTCTGTTACCATAACTTATAAATACAGTATGCAACATACATGGAAAGGAAGGTATAATAGTCATTCTTGATGCCCTGCTCAGAGTCCTTTCACCAAGGGTTTCTCAAGCTTAGCATTATAAAAATTTTTGACTGGGTAATTTTTGTTGTAAAAGGATTGTCCTAAAAGTTGTAAGATGTCTGGAAGCATCACTGACCTTCATTTACTTTATGTCAGTAGTAACACCCCTGGACTCCTACTACCGAATCATGACAATCAAAATTATTTCCAGACATTGCCAAAATTCTTTCAGAGACAAAACTGTCTCTAGTTAAAAACTATTTCCCTTTATCCTCAGTTTTCCCATCTTCCAGCTGCTATGAGACTGGTCGCTCTTAAGAAATATCTCAACCTCACAGATCCTCCTCTCTGTTATATTATGTCCTCTGCTCAAGGATACGTTAGGCATTTAATGAATGATGAAAGAGAGGAATACAAGCTATAAGCACCTTTGCTTCTCAGAGGGATCAGATCAAAACTAGAGTTCAGGTAAAATTACATCTCTAACTAGTTTTCTCCTTTATACTCTTTTTTCTCTCATTCTTATACAGGATTGTCTTTAAAGCACTATATCAATAAACCACTTGCATTAAAAAAATCCCATCTCAATATCAGCTTCTAGAGAAAAATCTAAGAATTTTAAGAGAACAGGAAGGGAGAAAATAAAATAATGCTTATCCAATCATTAAGAATACACCCTCAAAACTAAGAGACAGATTTCACTCAGGTTATAAATGCTATCTGATCTTTCTGCAGGAACAATGCAATACTAACGCAGTACTTAGGTTTGAAAAGTTGACAGGGTATAGATTAGTGTACAGACAATAGCTGAATTGTGCTACTATCTTCTGCCCGTCACAACTTAAAAAATGCTGATTTTACTTATATGATCATCAGTTTTCTCCTTTTATGGTGAATATATGTCTCATTCATCACCTCTTATACTTAATGAAAAACAAAAGGTATGCCTTTCTTCATTTACAAGTCACACATTTTTCCATTGTGTGGTTTTCATTCATACTGTACCTTCTTTCTGGAACATCTTTTTACCTTATGTCAAAATGCTCATATTTTGCCCACATTTTAAATCCAAATTTCAAGCTCAAAATATTCCATAAAAGACTCCCAGGTTCCCATGGTAAAATTAATCACTCTGTCTTTTGATACTTTTTCCATGCATTATATTTATATGCATTTGATTTAATTTACCTGTATTAAAATCCCTTACGATTGGACAGATGGTCTAACATATCATTCCTTGCCTCAAGACTTAGCCATTGCTCATCAAAGAAACAAACTAATAAGTGAATGAGGAAAGGTTATTTTTGCGGACCTAGTTTCAGAAATATTATTGAAAGAGCTTGTTAAAATTATAGCTAAATAAATAAATAAATAAATAAATAGATAGATAGATAGATAAATAAATAAATAAATAGATAGATAAATAAATAAATAAATAGATAGATAGATAAATAAATAAATAAATAAATAAATAAATAAATAAATAAATAAATAAATAAATAGATTATAGCTACCTTGTTCCACTCCTAAGATCTGTTCCATTAGGTCTGAGATAAGATGATAGCTGCACATCCAAGTCTAGAGACAAATTCCGTTTCATGCCTAAAATTTTCAGGGCAAATCCTTTCCTTTCTGATCTCTGATCATTTCAAAACCTAGCTTATGTTATACATCCCTTCGAGAAACTTCTTTGACATTTCCAAATTTTTACTTTCTCATATGATAGATAGACAGAGACAGACAGACAGACAGACAGATAGTAGAGATAGATAGATAGATAGATAGATAGATAGATAGATAGATAGATAGATAGATAGATAGACAGACAGATAGACAGATAGATAGATATGAGGTCAATTGTGGTGGTAATTGTCCAACTAAAAACAGATTAAGTACATGATTTGAACTTTCTTTAGTACTATTTCACATACACATCACTAATTTACTGATACATTCCTACTACAGAAAGACTAATGAATTCTTACTATCTTTCTGTTTTCAGAAGGCTGGGGAATTTTACCTACTTTGAATTAAATAAAAATTATGCTTTGGTTTGGCCAAAAATTATTTTAAAACCTTGCAATCACTGATAAAAATATGAAAAGTACTGAATCACTTCATTTTGTAAAATGAACTCTTTATCAATATAAGGCAAAAAGGAATAAATGAGAGGCAAAAGATTTCCTGAAAGAAAAAAAATCTGCTTTAAACATTTGAGTTACAACTTGTATTGCTCAACTCATTATAGTAAACAAGTTAATTTAATAATTTTTTAAATCTAATAATTTTTATACATGTATAATTACAGAAAAGTACAAATAATAACATAACAATATCTTTTATCTTAGCTTTTCCATTTTTTTAAATGAGGCAACAATGATTTTACACTTATAACACTATGTGATTTAAAGATATAGGACCACACACTTCAGGTGTATGTCCAGTAAAAAATTTCATACCACTTTGCCTCAAAATAAAGATTATAGTTGTGGAGAGTAATATGCAATTTAGGAAGACTGAATCATTTTAACAGTCCAGTATTCTGTGACTTTTCCATCAATCCACAAGCATATAAATTATCACTATTCACCCAATAGTTTCTGAAACCTATTGAATAAAAATCTCCCATTCCACTTGAGTCAGTCATGACAAATCCTGTTGAAATCACAGAGACGGAACAATTCTCTTACAGTTCTTCTCTCTGTGCTATTTCTAAAACCAAGATTGATGTGAAAGTTTCCTCCAGACATTTCCTATAAATCAGCCACTGTAATTAAGAAGTTTGATTTGTTTATATGCCCATGTGCCGTGTCTGTCAAGCAAAAGGCTCAAGAATCATGTAATGCCTGTTTCTCCTTATAGTAGGATCAGGAGCTGGAATGGAAAATGTGGTTAGTCAGAATTATTGCTACATATAGGCATTGCCATAATTCCTTACAAAAAATTTTGAGATTCACTCTGATTAAATGGGCATAAGTCATATATCCCCATTCCCTCTGAGCAGGGAACAGAATATTCTGATTAACTTAATGTGGACTTAAAGGTAAATTTCAAGGTAATTGAAAAAAAAAATAGACATCAGACGAAAATCAAAGGTTGATGGAAAGAACAAAGGGGAGAATAGATGTTAGAGCAGAACTTGAGTTAAGATTAGGGTCAGTTACAAGGGACAGCCAAAAACAATAGCATTTTTAAAAGTTTATAGTTCTCTCACATTAAAAATCAGAAATAAGAATCTTCAAAGTTGGTAGGGTTATGGTGACTTAATAAAATCCTCAGAGTTCCAGATTATTTTATCTTGTTTATCTGTCACTCTCAGTCACATGATCACATCTAACTACAAGAGAATCTAGGGCATGCCATTTTTTAGATAAGCATCATACCAGTCAAACAATGAGGTCCAATTTTTCAGGGAAGAAAAAGAATGAATAGTGAAGAGCAAGTAACAATCTCTGCCTGTGATGAGATCCTTAGGGTGACTCTCCTGATTTCTACCACACGTGTTCATACCCCTGTGTAGTGTTCTCCTCTTGAATACTGGTAGCACCTGTGACTTGTTTATATGTAACAGAATATGGAAAGATTATAGCATATAGGTGATCAGTATACATGATTATGTTACAAAAATTTAATCTTTGCCTTACAGAAGTTACTCTTTCTCCCAGGTATGACTATAAGGAAGTGGCCAAACTGCCCTATCTGGCCGTGAACTGAGAGTGGTTTTTAGGACAACCAGTAAAAAATAAAGTCCATTATGTTCCTTCTAAGGGAGGAACCATCTGGTATTTTTCTTTTGCCTTCTGACTTACTTCGCTAAGCATAATCCCCTCCAGATCCATCCATGTTCCCATGAATGAGTCTAGTTTTTCATTTCTGATTGCTGAGTAGTATTCCATCGTGTATATGTACTGGTGGGGAGGGGAGGGGAAGGGTTAGGGAAGATGGGAGCACGAGGGACTGAGGTGATGGTGCACTGGTGAGATGGTGATGGGGAATACATGGGGATTACAATTGATGGCAAGTATATGTAAATTTTAAAATATTTTAATAAAAAAAAGGAAAAAAAATAAAGTCCAATACTTACAACATAAAGAAAGAAGATACTTTTTAGGTAGAGACTCCAGATGAGAAACCAGCTTTGACTGAAAATTTGCTGCTTTGTGAGCCCATAAGCAGAATACTCAGCTAAGCTATGTTCAGGCTCCTGATGCACAGAAACTAAGATAATAAATATGCTTTGTATGAAATCACTAAGTTTGTCGTGATCTGTTATGCAGCAATAAAATGAAGACAATGACACTGAAGGCAATCAAAGATGCTCACAATGCATCACAAAGATGCAAAAAATTTTAACTGAGTCCCTAATATATGTGTTCAATAAATGTTAGTTAGCTGCAATGATCACTATCATCATCGTCATCATCACAATTATCATTGGGATAATCATCTTTTCTTTAACCTAGATCCCTCCAATATCATCACCTTCCTTAGCAGCTAGCAACAAGGAATAAAATCCCAACAGGGTAAACAGTTCCATTCATATTACTTCTAGAGTTTCTGGAAGCAACCAACTTTAAAATCTAATTGGAGCTGAATTTCCATTAGCACTGCATTGGTGATTCTTATATATCCATCTGCCACTCCATTCCAAGAACTTAACTCTCAAGGATACAACTATATCTTGGTCATGCCTCATTGGGGAAGAATTGAAAAGAATAAGATAGGACAAGGTACTCTAGGGGTTTAGTTAAGAACTGCATGCAAGCCTAGAGAAAATAGATCCATCACTATGTGGAGACAGGCTGAGATGAAAAGAAACAATTAGCTAGAGGTTAAGTAACAAAACAGCTGCTATAGTATCAGGTAAAAATGTCAGTGTGTAGGAGTAAAAGATTAGAAGAGTAAAATAGAAGTGAAAGTTATTAATTGCTTTCAAACCTGTATTGTATGCATATTAATATTGTCTAGCATAGTCAATCTGAACATATGTTTAATAACCTGGTATTCTAAAAATTAAAGAGTAAAAAAATGAAACACCTTTCAGTGCATTTCAAGACATCTTTTTACAGGACCATACAAAACTTGAACTATTTTAGATGGTAGTGTGTTAAAGCAAATTAACATATCCTAAATCAAGCAAAGATTTAAAGCTAAGTCATTATATATAATAGAGTAAGGGAGAGAAATGAAATCTACTCTGTGAAGTCTATAAAGCAAATAGAAATTGCTGTTATGAGAACATAAAATAGTCAGTGATTCAAAGGATGATTAAAAATAAACAACATATTAGTAATAAAAACCTGGCACGGGGAACATTCTAATAATGAATTTTAGTTTTTAATGTTACAGCAACTCAAGAATCTTAGAGAATATGACTACACACAAAAAATGCAGTTTTGTTTATGTTTATTGGGGGAAAAAAGTTGTAAAAGGAGTAAAAAGTACATGAAAATAATGAAAAACCAAAGTGAAAGAAGCTAAAAATAGAAATGGCATATCACAGGCATAAGTGACATTGGTAAAGACATCAGAATAATTATATATTTTATGTACTTTGATATTGACATTGATTTTCATGTTCTTGGAGTCAATTAGTTTATTTTTCCTATGTGGTTCATAGTTTAATTCTACAAACATGGTTTATTAACCCCAAAATGCTAATGAACCTATAAATAAGGTCACTATCCCAGAATTCCTTCCCATTGTGGTATCAGCTTTGTACAAAAGAGATACATGTCTATGAAGTAAAGGGAGCAGTGCCCACTATACCTCATCAATTAGTATTACTGGTCACTATGGGGCAGGGGGAGAGGAAAGAAAAAATGTAATTGTTAGTGGAATCAACAAACACAATCACCACACCAGTATAACATCCCACTAATGAGAGGTCAATAACATCATCTACAACCAAAAGCAATGATATTTCCTTCCTATAAAATATGGGATTGACAAAGGAAGAAAAGGGGAGAGAAAAAAGTCTTCATGGGTTTTTTAACCTCTATATTTAGTCTTTTTTAAATTTTTCACATAATATGTCTTCTAAGAACTTACAGTTTTTACTCCTTTCACAATTAATCAAGAAATATAATGGTACATAATGTATTGTAAAACTTGTCTTTGAAATATTATGGGGGGCCTCCCTGGTGGTGCAATGGGTTAAGCAAAACACTATGAAGCAAACCGCAGTCACTGGAAGCACAAGTTCGATCCCTGCCGCCGGCCAGGGAGGGGACCCACATGGCCAAGGCAGACCTCTCCTGCCTCGCCCGCTGCTCCCCTCAGCAGTGTGTTTCAGTCAGTCTGCCTGTTCTGTTCCCCACACTGTCTGGTGAATCCTCTCACCTCCTGTTACTCTGACTTGTACCCCAGCTCATGTATGCATAAATCTTTTAAAAAAAAAAGAAATATTATCGGCAATTATTTTATAAAGCAGAATAGTTACCCAGATGGGCTCTTACACTGAACTAGATTTGATCCAAAATTCTCTAGACTCTCTTCTTTCTCATTCTTAGGTTTCTCTAACTTAATTCCTTCTACTAGGACTTCCATATTGTACTTTCCTTTTCACCTTACAAAAGCTTTTCCATCCATTCTTTGCCCATTTTCCATAATGTCTTCATCCTGTCTTTTTTTTTTTTTTTTGCTTTGTTTTTATGAGAGGATCTATTTGGGAAAGTAATTAGAATGGATTCCAGTGGCATTATTTCACACAGTGCCTTATATGATAATTATTTCTTTTTTATGTGCCACATTTCGATGGTAAAGTTCAGTACAACTTCATCTCTACTATAGAACCAGGGATAGTGTCTTGCATATCACTTTGAAAAGCGTGAAATATGTCTACTGGATAAGAGACTGAATAAACAAGTGACTATATGAAAGAATGAAATAATTAAAGAAGAGGTAATTGCCCTAACTTCATTAGGGATGAAAGAAAGGAGAGAGCAACAAAAGGGTTACAATTATTTGGCAGGGTGTCATGGGGATAAGCTAAATACTGAAAAATGGCAAAAAGTGGGAAAAAAGATATTTTAGGCATTGGCATGACAAAGGGCACTAAAGCGGGGCAGAATCAACACACAAAGTTAAAGTGAGTTATCTTGCCTTTCTTCTAGAATATAACCTTTCCCAAATACCACCATGAAAACATTACAAGGTTATACAAGAAAGAGTCTTCACTGAAGTATGAATTCTACAAAATGGACCAGCAAACCAAACTGATAAGAGAAACTAGCTAGGCCAAAATAAAACCAAAAGGGATATGACGTACTCATAAAATTTAAGAAACTCACAGGGAGTGCTATAGGCATTTAATAAATTATGCAATTTAGAATAGTCTATAAATCACCAGGGCTATTCCCCTTTACACTCAGTAAGATACAGGGTGTGGTAGTTATACCCAAGATCATATCTAATCTGGAAATTTATCTTAATGAGAGTGTAGTTGGCCAGTAAAAAAAAAAAAAAAAAAAAAAAACTTAGCTGAAATGATGCCTTGCAGCTCTACAGCCTTCTCTCAAGAATACTTAAATTCACATCCTGGGTTTTCAGATGTGACTAAAATAGCCAGAGAGTTTCTGAGAGACATTCATTATACCATAGTAAGGTAATTTGCTGTTTCAAATGGTAATAGTAACCAATTATGCTTTGGAATTGAAAATACTTAGAATTGACAGCAATGCCTGGAAAAAATCTGGGAAAATAGGTCCCAAGTTTTATAATGTCTTTCGACCAATATTTTAAAACAAATTTTACATTACGATTTCTAGTATACCAGCCGTCGATCAAGCTTTAGTTTCTCTTGATACTGCACTTTTATGAAAGCACAGTGCTTTACTTATCCATGATCTGTAACAGCAGGCATGTCCAACCTAACACCCTTACTAACAATCTACAGACACTTTGCTATTTTGCAATAGAGAAAAAGCTTAATTTTCTATACAGCATGAATAAGCCTTTCAGAAAGCAATTTCTAAGCAGATTTCTAGAAACAACTTTAAAGGGCAGCTAAAAGAATGATGCTTTTAGCATGCTTTGATAACTATCAAAGTCCCCAAATTACATAAATACTTAATAATAAGTAAGCATTCCTAACCTGGGACTACATAAAATATTACCTTTCCTGGAGAAACTAAAAGAAAACTTGAAAGGCACTTGATCAGCACTCTAACTTTAGATTGCATGAAAAGCAATTTGAAAACTAGGCAGGTTTTAAAAAAAATCTTTTGCTCACTGTTTTTTTTTTTTTTGTCTCCACATTAAAAATAACATTTTTATTTAGTGTTTTATTAATTATTAGCTTAATTTATTCCAAATGAGATTATAATTCAGTACTACATAAATTAAGCCCTGATGTATCGTCTTATAACTACTGTTGCTGGATAATCCTTAAGGGAAAAACTAGGGCACTCATACAGAATAAAACATTGAGAGAAATTGAAAAATACAAAATTTAGGAACAGCAGATTGATACTAAGGTAGACAGCTAAAATTTTACTTTACATTTATATATATCATGTTGAAACAACTGTTATTAACAGTGTAATTGACTATCAATGATAAAACTAAACAATAATGGACAAATTAAAAAATAGGAAGAATGGGCACATAATAAAAGTCACAAGACACATCTAATTCTTTGTGCACTAACTGTATTGCATTTGGTAATACATCTTAAATAATTTAAGCAAAAGCATCCAATTAAATGGTGTTAATTTAGGCAGCATAAGTTGGTCATCACAATATAGACCAAGTTCCTACATCCATGACATAGTGTCAGAAAAGACCATATAGTGAAGGATATATAGCTGCAAATTCTTTGCCATTCTTCTACCAAGAACTGGAATTTATTTCTTTTGTTCTTGAATCTGGGCCTACCCAGAAAGTTTTTCCAAGTGTTAGAAAATGATACTTAAATTTTTAGGTTGGGCCTTAAGAAATGGAAATCTTTCTCACTTGAAATAGTTCCTTTTGTAATACAGTCTTTGTGAAACCCAACTCACATGGACAGGCCATGCAAAGGAAAGTTGAGCTCTTTGTTGACAGACAGTTGTATCATCTATATGAGCAAGCCATCTTGAACTTTCTTCCTAGTCCACACTAGCCTTTAAATAACTGCAGCCTAGCCAACAGCACTTGAAGAACTAAGAGTTTACACTGCAATTAATCTTTAAGAATCACCACATAAAACTTACATATATCAAAGAAAAATATTCACAGTTATCTAAATAATCTATTATAGTACTCTTCTTTTCAACGCATCTGTGAAAGTTGAGATTTTCTTACATAAATCAACCAAAACAACATTGCGATATACAGAAGGCAGAAACAAACATGAAAATCCAAGTATTCTCATTAAACAAATATCAAAAAGACATTTGCAGAAAGTAAATCAATTCAACTCTTTTGTATGGAAAATATAGTTTCGTATGGAAATAGTTCTCACAAAACTACATTAAATATATTTTATATAATATATAATTTATTGTACTTGTATTGCAATATAACTTGAGTGTTATAAAATTCACTATAAAGTACACAATTCAGTGACTTATAGCATATTTACTGTTTTGTGATGAACACTAACTCCAAAATACTTTCATGCCCCTCCCCATGCCCTCATTCACCATGCCCCCCACCTCCCTGGCAGCAATTAATTTCCCTTTTTCTCTCTATATATTTGTCTATTCTGCACATTCCATATGTGACCATTTGTGCCTAGTTTTCTTTCACTTGAATATTTTTAACATTCATTTATACCATAGCATGTAAACAGAGCTTCATTCTTCCTTATGGCCAAAAAATATTGCATGCATAGATATACTGCATTTTGTTTCCTCATTCACCAGCTGATGGATCTTTAGGTTGTTTCTACCTTTTCCTTATAATGAATAGTTATGAACATTTGTGATCAATTTTGTGTAGACATGTATTTATAATTTACTTGGATATTGACTGTTACTATTTTTAAATGAACTAAATATTTTGAATATTTGTAAACTTATATAAAATCTACATAAATTAAAGCCTTTGAACCTCTGGATAAATTTTAAAAGTAAAACAAAGTGAAACTAAAAACTTGCGAACTGCATCACAGAGAACCTTTTTTTTACTACTTCTTTTCAAGGAAATATGAAAATATAATTTTGTTAGATGTCTGTTAGAATATTGATTCAGAGGAATTCAAAGTAACTTTCAGCTTTTATAAAATGTTGTACCTTGACAGCTTTATTTCCTAAGTCAAATTTAAGAAGAAATAATGATCAGCTAGTACAATAAAATCATTCAAAAGAGTAACCATCATGATAGTATATGGCAGGGTATTTTTCTTTTAAAGATGTTACAAAAGGTCAAATGTTTTATTAGTTTTTATAAACTGCTAGAGTTTTCAAAATATTGAAATTTAATTCAATACGCAAACCAAAATAAAACCCATGACGTAAATGGTCTATAGGGTCCTGTGACAAATCCTTGTACTTTTGAGATAATTTACTTGGCTCCTTTGTACTCTGGTAAGAGATCCCTGGCCCAGTTCTCTGCCTACCATTCTATTTTTTAAAAGTTCTGGTGGTTGCCATTCCTCTACTGTCTACTCATTGCTCATAGAATATTCTTTTTATTATTATTTATTCTTGTTATTATTTATTATTTATTTTTATTATTTATTCTTATTCTTTTTATTATTATTCTTTTATTTTTTATTAAACTTCTGTAATATCGCTTCAGTATCTGTAAATGACTATACATGTGGCTGAGTTATTACATTCACAGACATCATTATATATGTACTTCTCACTTTCTGAATTTCTCGAAATTTTAAGACATTGAAGTACGTTATCAGATTCTTAGTTTTACATGTTTTTCTGTGTGTAGTAATTTAAGTTCTAAGTAGACAACAGAAAATAGAAATAAGATATTTATTTTCTCATTATTGAAAGATCTATTTTCAATAGTAAGCATATGTTCTAGGATAATAGCATTGTTCTTAATTCAGGCTTGAATGTAAAAAATCCTTTTTCACTATATTTTTCCAAAGAGTGGGACAGACATTTCCTTCTGACAGCCAATCTTAATTTTCTCAAAGGTCAGCCAATTACTCCTGGTTGAGTCCTCATATGACACATTAATTTAGAAATATTTTCTCATTAGTTCTGATATATCCCAAGTGTTGCAGAGAATTTAACATACTACTACATCATTCATTTGAAGTGTGGATTCAGAAAGGGAAAAAAAAAATCTATGCTTTTATAACTTTGGATGTAATTTTGTATTACATGCATGCACACTATAAAAGATAAGATAGGAAGAAGGGAAGATGGAGAACAGCAAGGAGACCTGGAGGAGGCATGTGAAGCAGAGGGACATGTGAATAAACTGTGCTTGCTCTTTGGTCTTGGACTGGTTGGAACAGTTGTGGCTGAGAGACCCGTGGGGAGATGACTGTGAAGAGGGGGAAAAAAGATGGCGACAGAGAGACAATAGGCTCAGAAAGCTCCTGGAAGATACAGGAAAAAGGGAAAAAATACAGCAGGCCCCAGTAGAACTG